>CM060955.1:76023038-76178038 GCA_030765055.1 Mantis religiosa
AGAGAGAGAGAGAGAGAGAATAAAACTGGAAAACAAAACCAATTTTTATAGGCTAGAAACTTTCATGCTGCATCATATACATTTTTATTAAATTCCCATATCTCAGTCTACTCTTTACATGAGGTTTTTCTGTAGTTTTTATTTTGTAAATATTTTTTCCCTTTCCTTTGAGGGAAAATTTGTTCCTCTATCTACTGCTAAAATATTGGAGGATGTTTCTCATTTTACATAAAAAAAATAATTTTTGTTCAAAATTATTGTAATGCAGATAGAATTACCACTTTGTATTAAACACTATAATATATAAGATGTGCACAGTAAAGAAATGAATAATTGAGCAGCTTAGAACATGATTAAGGTATTTTACTATTTATTCTTTCTCTCTCTGTTTCACTGTAATTTAATAGATTTGTAAACTTGAAATGGATGGAGAAAAGTTGCTTTTCTACAAGTTTTTTTCTTTCTTTTCTTTCTTTTTTTTTTCCCCTTGAACAGAGCAAAAGATGCAGGAAATGCATTACATCGTTTATCTAACCACATATTTACTTAATTTAAGAACAACACTTTAGCCTTGGCTAATATATTTTTGTGTATTGTGTTGTAGTTTACAAACATTAAGGGGATGATTGTTTAGAGTTCTAGGAATAATTATTTGGAATCTTTTGAAATTTCTGAATACGAATTTAATGCTTCTGACCACTAGAAATCTATTTGTTGCATGTATAGCTCAGACAGTCCTGTAAAATGTGTTTACTCATTTAGTTAAGAGTATATTTTGCAGACAAATAGGCAAGTAAACATATACAAAATTGAATCGAGAATATATTGACACATTGCTTCACTCACACTGTTTATTCACAGGACATGTTTCAAGAGCTCTTGCTCCTATCCTCAGCTGATACTCAATTAGTGCAAGTTGTAGTGGTTTCTTCTTTCTCCGTATTGTCAATAGATGGCGTGATGTACTTGTCAAAGATGTCCGGTGGTGGAGTTTCAAAATTCATGACTCTATGACGATTTTTGTTAATGAAGATTTTTTCCCATACGGAAAGGTCTATGGGGTGATTAACGTATTTTATTAGAGATGTTTCCAAATTGATGTCATGTCTAGTATTCAAAAAATGAAAAGCCACTGCTGATTTTTCTGTTTCACCATTTTTAATGCTTCTCATATGTTCTTTAGTTCTGATGTTGATATTTCTTTTTGTTTTTCCTATATAAATTTTAGGGCAAGTTTCACATTTGATCTCATAGATTCCTGGTTTTTCTTTGGTAGTGATTGAATTTTTGGGAGGGCCTTTTAACAAATTTCTGATGTTAAACCTATTTTGAGGTGCAAGAGTTATGTTGTGTTTTGAGAAGATTTTTTGGAATTTGTTATAGGCTGATGGGTGGAAGGTGAATTTTTTAAAAAAGTTTTTTCTCTTTTTCTCCTGTAGTTTCTAGGGTGGTGGTTTCTTTTATTTTCTTAGCTTTGTTGAGCCTGTTAACTGTTTTGTCTACTAAATTTGGGTTGAAACCGTTGGATATAGATACTTTTTTAATGTGTAGGTACTACCAAAGAAAAACCAGGAATCTATGAGATCAAATGTGAAACTTGCCCTAAAATTTATATAGGAAAAACAAAAAGAAATATCAACATCAGAACTAAAGAACATATGAGAAACATTAAAAATGGTGAAACAGAAAAATCAGCAGTGGCTTTTCATTTTTTGAATACTAGACATGACATCAATTTGGAAACATCTCTAATAAAATACGTTAATCACCCCATAGACCTTTCCGTATGGGAAAAAATCTTCATTAACAAAAATCGTCATAGAGTCATGAATTTTGAAACTCCACCACCGGACATCTTTGACAAGTACATCACGCCATCTATTGACAATACGGAGAAAGAAGAAACCACTACAACTTGCACTAATCGAGTATCAGCTGAGGATAGGAGCAAGAGCTCTTGAAACATGTCCTGTGAATAAACAGTGTGAGTGAAGCAATGTGTCAATATATTCTCGATTCAATTTTGTATTAATTGTGCTTCACTGTCCCTACGCTTCTTTCAAGTTTATACTTTAAGTAAACATATAATGACACCTGTGTAATGGCAAGTTTCTCAAGGTTGCTGAACAGCTTTTGGGATGCTTATTCTACGGTCTTTTTTTTTCTTCTTGTTATACCCATTTATTGATGCTTGTCTTGCAATATGATCTAATTTACAATCAATAATTCCAGACATTTTTACAGAACTTGCATGAATTTTTTTTCAGTCAGTCAAAAGAACCAGGGCATTATTGATAGAGGTAGGGTGGGCATCAGTTGTCCCCCTTAAGTTAAAATAAATAATTAGGCTACTGATTATTATTGCTCTAGAAAAGAAACATAATGACAACTATACTTTTAATACAAATATTTTACAATTAAGAAATAATGGAAGATTTTTATAAGACAGAATATGTTAGTGTGTGTGTGTGTGTTAAACTAGAAAACAATCCATTAAAGAAAACATGCAAATCTGTGGAATTAGCAATTAAAAAACAGTAAAATCATGACTAAAAGAGATAAATTTAACAATAAAATAGACAGTCCAAAAACACCATACATATATGGTTTACCCAAAATACATAAACCTGAAATTACCCTCAGGCCAATAATTAATAACATTGATGCACCCACTTACCAACTATCAAAATGGCTGGTTCAAATCTTCAGATCCTTCCCAAAATATGAAAATTTAAGTATCAAAAACTCGTTTGAATTGTTAAATCTCCTGAAGGACACAAAGATCAACTCTACAGATGCTTTAGTTTCTTTTGACATCATTTCTTTATATCCAAGTATACCTACCAATGAGCTTATTCCACTTCTCAAAAAATGGCTGAAATCAATACAAATAACATCTGAAGAAATAGAAGAACTTTTACAACTTACAGAAATTTGTATCAATCAAAATTTTTTCAGTTTTAATGGACAGATCTATAAACAAAAAACGGGCCTAGCTATGGGCAACCCATTGTCTCCCTTCTTGGCAGACTTATTTATGAGTGCTTTTGAAACACATATCACAAAAACTTTCCCAAATTATTTCAAAGTGTGGTATCGCTATGTTGACGACATTTTTGCCATAGTACCTAAAAAACTCATACAAGATGGTCTTAGACTTTTGAATATACAAAATCCAGCTATAAGATTTACATTGGAAACAGAAGAGGATGGTGTGCTCCCGTTTTTGGACATCAAGATCAAAAAAATGAACAACAAACTCACTTTTGGTATTTACAGGAAACCGGCACACACAGATAATTACATTAAGAACAACAGTTTCAACCCAAAACAACACCAACATGCCATTTTCAACAGTTTAATCTTTCGGATGATCAACTTTCCACTAAACAGAGAAGATTATCAAGAAGAATACCTACACATAAAAAAAGTAGCTATATCCAATGGTTTCAACCCAAATTTAGTAGACAAAACAGTTAACAGACTCAACAAAGCTAAGAAAATAAAAGAAACCACCACCCTAGAACCTACAGGAGAAAAAGAGAAAAATTTTTTTAAAAAATTCACCTTCCACCCATCAGCCTATAACAAAGTCCAAAAAATCTTCTCAAAACACAACATAACTCTTGCACCTCAAAATAGGTTTAATATCAGAAATTTGTTAAAAGGCCCTCCCAAAAATTCAATCACTACCAAAGGAAAACCAGGAATCTATGAGATCAAATGTGAAACTTGCCCTAAAATTTATATAGGAAAAACAAAAAGAAATATTAACATCAGAACTAAAAACATCTAAGAAACATTAAAAATGGTGAAACAGAAAAATCTGCAGTGGCTTTTCATTTTTTTGAATACTAGACATGACATCAACTTGGAAACATCTCTAATAAAATATGTTATTCACCCCATAGACCTTTCCGTATGGGAAAAAAGTCTTCATTAACAAAAATCGTCATAGAGTCATGAATTTTGAAACTCCACCACCGGACATCTTTGACAAGTACATCACGCCATCTATTGACAATACGGAGAAAGAGTGAAGCAATGTGTCAATATCTTCTCGATTCACTTTTGTACTAATTTGTGCTTCACTGTCCCTACGCTTCTTTCAAGTTTATACTTTGAAAATCTTGTTACTCTCTTTACTTTGTTAGTTCAGATAAATGCTTGCAGAAAAACTTTCATTATGCATGTTCTTGTCCTCAAAACAGGATAATATGTTTGAAAATTAAAGAGCTATAACAGTAAATAATTATAAAATGATTAATGCTACATCAGGTTTATTTGTTATGGAGTGAATATTTTAACAAGATTTATATTAATATAAAAATTATTTGTGGTTGGTTTATTGACACTCGTCACTTACTTTTTCATATATTTATGAGAGACTAGTTTCAAAGGCCCTGGCCTCCATTTCCCAGTTGGGAAGAGATTGAAAATGGAGGCCAGGGCCTTTGAAACTAGTCTCTCATAAATATATGAAAAAGTAAGTGACGAGTGTCAATAAACCAACCACAAATAATTTTTATATTAATTTTGACGTCACTGTTACTAAATTCCTCCAAACACACATCAAGATTTATATTCTTTGTTTAATAAGCAGCCCAACTTTTGTTCAAAACTTGTGGTTTTTCATTTATATAAAATCATACAAAATTCCTTCAGAATGGAGTGCATAAGCTATTGATGAAAAATTACAGACAGACATACTTTTATCATGCACTTAACTTAAACATTTGGTATTTTAATCAAAATCATAACAAATTACAAATAGTGACATAACTTCCATTTAATGGTAGTTTAGGGGCGTTTTGTTGAAAATCTTTATGTTGCTACTTTGGAAGATGCTGAGCTTAAATACCAAGTTTGATGATTGTTCGGCAGTTTGTTCTTGAGTTATACAGTTCTCTCTCTCACACATATACAGGTATATATAAACTTGAAACGCTATTTATGGTTGGCCACAAAGAAAAATTGTTCATAAAGTTTGTAATGGTTAAAATTTGAAAAAAATGTGAAGTGTTTGTGTATTATATGAAAGTGATTATGAATGTAAGTGAAAAACAAGAGACAGAGTCAGAGACAAAAATTGATATATAACTTAATGATTATGTTGTTACTATAGGGACGGAATAAACTTCTGGGAGATGCTACTAGAAATTTTCTCTCTCATAAGGAGGATTATCTTTCGATGAAGCTGTGAAAAGTTCTAGTTTTCATTTTTATAAGTTGTGTTTGTGAAGTAAACTGCAATCTTTAATAATAACAACAACAACAACAATAATAATAATAATAATAATAATAATAATAATAATAATAATAATAATAATAATAATAATAATAATAATAATAATAATAATAATAATAATAATAATAATAATAATAATAATAATAATAATAATAATAATAATAATAATAATAATAATAATAATAATAATAATAATAATAATAATAATAATAATAATAATAATAATAATAATAATAATAATAATAATAATAATAATAATAATAATAATAATAATAATAATAATAATAATAATAATAATAATAATAATAATAATAATAATAATAATAATAATAATAATAATAATAATAATAATAATAATAATAATAATAATAATAATAATAATAATAATAATAATAATAATAATAATAATAATAATAATAATAATAATAATAATAATAATAATAATAATAATAATAATAATAATAATAATAATAATAATAATAATAATAATAATAATAATAATAATAATAATAATAATAATAATAATAATAATAATAATAATAATAATAATAATAATAATAATAATAATAATAATAATAATAATAATAATAATAATAATAATAATAATAATAATAATAATAATAATAATAATAATAATAATAATAATAATAATAATAATAATAATAATAATAATAATAATAATAATAATAATAATAATAATAATAATAATAATAATAATAATAATAATAATAATAATAATAATAATAATAATAATAAATGAATAAATCAATAGATGAATAAATTCATTAAAAATTGACATCCCAAAATGCAAATCGTAAAAGGGAAAAATAAAATAATGTTACAAACGTTTCCTAATATATCGATGTTTAAATTGTTTCCCTTGAAAAGAAAAATAAATAAATAAAAGAAACAGGAAGGAAAACTGTGCTTGAAACCCTTGGAGAAATGTGAATTAAAATTATTATCTGGAATCAATACTTTATCTATGTTTTATCTTTAATTATGTTAGGTTTCTTTCCTGGTAGATGACCTGATATCATCTGGAACAAATTTTAACAATTGCATTATTGATATGCTGAAGTCCTATGGCACTTCCTATATATAAACACAATACTGTTTTCTATCCACTGTTTGGACAATGTACTTATCTAAAATATTTTAAAACTAAGTCTTGGGTTCAGATTAGATCTCAACTGAGAGCCAACTTTTCGGCCAAAATACGTTTCTATAATTCTGGAGCGTTATATCTAATTTATTTTGAGCTATGTTAAAAAGGACAGACTTAAAAGGACAGTCAGTTGTGGAACCTTCCTTCTTTTAGTAGCCCCGTCTTTCCTTTCCTCCTGAATGGAACATAAGGAAAGGACTGAAAACTATATCAGACATGAGTTCAGACATGAAGAACAAAGACCTCCTGCTCACGACCACTCAACAATAAGCAGTAAACGAGAATAAGGATCGATCTGGTAGTTGATTTGCGTTTAAGGCAGGGACTTGTTAACGGAAGATATGCCGTTCAAATCCCACCAAGTCCTATTTTTCTCTCTCTACGTTTTGCTGAGATCTTACAACTGGCAGATAACGGGGGGATACCTAAACCGAGGCTGGGAACGACTTTTCAAATTTCCTGCCCCAGTTATCATTTCATTTATAATTGTATAATCGGCGTTATATAATCGGTGAACTGTAAGAGATAGACGAAAATTAACTGCACAAATAATGTAGGTCTCATTGAAGTACGTTTGTAGGATTACCTATCCATTTAAAATATTTTATTTCTTATTAGTCTGCATTTTTAAATATTTTTTTCTAGTGCTACGTCATTATTCGTAGTTTTTGTTTCTTCATGTCTGTGGTTATCTAAATTGAAATTTCAAAATCATCAATAGCGGCTAACTTCTTAAGGAATTGACTGTCACGTCAACCTTTTGTATCCCTTTTGAAACAGATTCTGCAAATTTTTGTTGCAATTAAGTAGAAGTAAATGAAATGTTTCTGTAAGATGATTTTGTAGAGGAGTGGATAAAGTAAGAGGGCTTGCTTTCATTCATTCATTGCAGGCTGGCAGGCTGTTTGGAACAGCCCGAAGGGTGGTCAAATCGTATACCTGCTCTGGGAAGAGCTTTACCACGTAGTGTCGGGATGTGGATGTTGTAGGATGACGGGTGAAAATTAAGTGGGTGTGGAGAAAGGAGGTAGCTTGTTGCTCCTCGAGGAATGATGAACCGGGTGCTACAGTCAACGCGCACCACTGGTGGATTAGTTAATAAACTTGGAAGAAGATAAGTACAATTTTGAGTTTTCCAGATTAAATATTGGATAGCTGTAATTTAGTTTAGGCAGGAATGGGGATCATGTGGTTACCGGTAATGACCGCAAGACATGCGGGGTAACCGGTATCGCTTTAAGCTACGCTCACGAGGTACATCGTCCCCAAGGGATCTGACTAGGGCGCTCTGATGGTGAGGCAAACTCTCGAAGAATTTGGTGGCCCGGCGCCTAAGTTCATCCTCCACATAGCGGAGGGATGAAGCCTCGTGAAGTAGTCTCACGGGAAACCTTGTGCATACAGAATAACTAATCGGAAGACATTTATTCTGTGCACGTTGGAGCAGTACCAGGTTTGAGCCTGCGGCCATACCCCAGACTTCGCACGCATAGAGCATGACAGGGAGGACCAGAGCCATAAAGAGGCGCAACTTTAGGGAAACAGACATCGCAGACCTAAGCACAGGATATAGTGATGCCACGGCACCACACGACCGATGCGCTTACTCCCGGATGTGTTCCCGAAAAGTTAGGCCCTTGTCCAGCTTGACTCCCAAGTATTTGATTGAATTCTCCCACCTAATCCCTTGCCCAAAGTAGGTGAATGTGGGGAAGTTGGCTTGAAAGCGGCGTTCGGTGAACAGTATCGCTTGGCTTTTCTCCGTGTTAATGGACAATCGCCAAAGCGTGCACCAATCCTGGAAAGAGGGCTTGTGAATGAAACACATCAGTTATATACCAGATGCTAATGAACTTCAGCGCAATAATTTCAACGATTGTAGACGTGTCTATAAAAGCAAGTTGGCAATAGATAGGTCAACGTATGGTCATTGGCAATGCATGGCCTGCATCTGAACATAACGTAGTTCATTTTGTAAACCTAATTGACATCAGAAGCTGATATGCTGGTATTTAAACAAGGGGGACGAAATTATTGGGTTAGAATGTCTTTAAAACTGCTTCCCGAGCATAGAAACATCCATCTTTGGTAGCTCGTTATTGGGTTCTCAATATTTAATGCTCCAAAGATCTCTCAAATTTCGAACTAATCACCAGCCAATGAGACACTGAACAGTGGTTAAGTGCCTTGTTGCATTATGTATCACACTACAGTGCTGTTCCTGTATCTGTTTCGGTAGATTACGTAACACCCAAAAGTGGTGCTGCAAAGGTCATTGGATTGATTCCTCTCACGCGGTTAATTTTTTCCGTCTTTTTAATACGCAAATTCTAATTGGAAGGAATAGCATGATTCGTAACTAAGAATGTGAATCTGATTGGCCAGTGCAATAACACTTCTACACTTTTTCTGGGGTCACCTCGTCTTTGGTGTAATGAAACACTATTAGCTCAGAAGAGGACCTAACTGCCCGAATGATAGCAGCATGTGAAGTTACTCGTCACCCTAAAGGAATTTTGGAACAGAGTCGTTCCATCGCCGACGTCAGCTTTGCATTGAAAACGCAGGTCACCATTTCGAGCAGCTCCTATACACCTTAAGTAAAGAGTTGCATTTAATTTTTAGTTTATGGAAGCTCGTTTGCACTTTAAACCACCTTCCAATCAGACGTATAGCATGTGCCGTTTGTTTTTTTCCCCGGCACATTTTTGTTGCCCTTCCGGCTCGGGGGCGCTGACGTCTTGTTGGTTTGGGCTTTCCGCCGTTTCTCTCTGGGGGCGCTGCGGTGCCCGAGCCTTCTTGGGTGGCTCCTTCGAGCCGGGAGAGCAGTGAGAGTGTGTGCCTGGTTGGTGTCGTGTGGGCGTTTTCTTAGGGTGAGTGCTCCAATTCGGGTTCCCCGATTTTTCTCTTAGTTTTTTATAATTGGTCTTTTGGTGAGCCGTGTGTTTTGGTGGGGCTCTTTCTCCCAAATTCGGGGCCAGAAGTATATAGTTATCTTTATCTGTCTGGTTGGTTTAAGCAAAGTGTAGCAAAGAACAAACGAGAAAATAAATACATGTTAAGGATCCGTTAAAGGCGTATGTTTTCAATTTAATCTCATGACCCTGGGTTGGCCTGCACAATTTGGTGGCAGAGCGTGGTTAATTTGACGCTTGGCTCTCGGCTTGGTTTCCGCGCGTTTGTGTTTGTTGCTTTTGACGTTCTCGGTGCCTACTACTGCATTCTTTGTCAGTGAGGAATGGCGACTTCCTTAGTAAATGTTGACCGCTTGCGTAAAGGTGAGCTGATGTTTGAGTTGTTAATTCGTGGTGGGCAGGTCTCTCCTGCGGCCGACTGGTCGGCCATATTAGACGCATTGCGGCTGGTCAAGGACAAACCGTTTATTGCTTTACCTGATAAGCATGATTTAGTTGCCAATTCCCCTCAAGTGTGTTCTGAAGCGCTTTTAGAGTTGGGTGAGGTTATCCAAGATTTGGAGCGTGAGGGGACCCCTTCAAGAGGACAGCAGGTTCGTTTATTGGCGCGCATCCAGCATTATATCAACAGGTTAGATTATCTCATTACCTATTTTCCGCGTTCCGAGGTTTTACCTCGTGTTAAGACACTCAAACAAAATTTTGAGGCGCTCCTCGAGAAATTTAACGCCATGGCTCGTCAAGGGGGAGAAGACGCTAAGCTGCATTTTCCGGAGACCTCGTCTTCCCCGGCTGTGAGTCCCGTAGCTTCCCTTTCGACGCCGTTTCGTGCCTTAAAAATCATTCACCCTTTACAACAGTTGGTGGAGGCAGTGGATATGTTCGAGGTGTCGGATGTGCTGTCGGCTTTCACGTTTTTGAAATTCCTAGTAAAGCTTAAAAAGGTAGCCATGGTGCACTCGGTTTCTTCCGATTTAACCATGCAGGCAGTTGCGACCAAGGTCAAAGGTGTAGTTTTGAATCTTTTGCTTAGAGCAAGGCAATCAGCTGACCCTTTAAGTACTTTTCATGCTTTGGTTTTGGAATTCTTTATCCCGCGTCGTGAATCGTTAAAATTATTGCAAGACCATTATTTACGACCTCAAGGTCTGGCCGAACCGTTTGTCCAGTATATGGAACGGGTCAGAGACGCGGCCTTGGCCTTACGTCTCCCAGATACGGAGCAGGCGGTTTGTGACGTCATCATTTCGGGTTTGAATCCCGAAGCTCGCTCCAGTCTTGTTTTCGCGACACGTCCTAATACGTTCACGGCTTTGGAATCTTTAGTGCCCTTGCTTAATGAATGTTCTTCTGTAGATCGATCTCGCTTAGGTGAAGTGTTGAATTCACCTCCCCCACCACGAGCGAATCGTGGAGATGGTTTAACGCCCGGCGTCCGACCTGGGTCATCAACTCACGGGCCCCGGGTAAGATGCTACCGTTGTCAGGAGGTAGGGCATATGGTTAAGAACTGTAGTTTTCCTCGCCCAACGGGCATGGACCCTTCGAAATCTGGACGTGATAGTCAGTTCCGGCAGCGCCCCATTTGACGTCAGAAGTTGCCTGCCATGAGCGCGAGTTTGGCCCCATCGCGGCGCATTTTGGCTTTACCCCATTCTATTAAACCTCTTGTGCAGGTTGTTGTCGGTAAGGTGAGCGTTTTAGCCCTCCTTGATTCTGGTAGCTCATTTTCTCTCATTAATCAAGTATATTTTCGCAATACTTTGGCACCTTCGTGTCCCAAGGAGGTGAGCTGTCAGGTGCAATGTTTGGCAGTTAATGGTCAGTCCTTTAATGTGTCTAGCAAGGTTAGGTGTACTATCCGCTTTCCTAAGTTCACTTGGAAACATGAGTGCTATTTGGTCCCTGATCTACCCTATTCTGTAATCTTGGGGGCCGATTTTATGTCACGCTCCCGTTTGTGTTTAGATTTTGCGAAGAAACAAGCCACTTTCGGGTTCGCGACTGGAAGTAGTGTACCTTTTCAGGAGAAACTATATGACGTTCCACCTCGCCCTCGTCTAGGTAACGTCACGCTATTAGACGAGCGTGAGGCAGATATTTCCTTGTCTCATTTGACTCATCAACAAGCCGCAGTGGTGGAAGGTTTGGTTCAGGAATTTTCCTCCTTGTTTTCCGACCGATTGGGTGTTACTCATCTTATTACCTACGATATTCAGCTGACTGACCCGTCCCCTGTTAAGCTTTCTCCGTACCGTCTGACACCACCCAAAATGGCCATTTTGAAGGCTAAAATCAATGATATGTTGGATAAGGGTATCATTAGACCTTCCACTTCGTCTTATAGTAGCCCGGTTTTCTTAGTTCCTAAGGGTGACAATGATTTCCGTCCTGTCGTGGATTATCGCCAACTCAATAAAAAAAATACTTATTGAATCTACTCCCATGCCAGACCTCCATACTGCCGCCCATTATTTTGCTGGTGCACGCGTGTTTACGACTCTGGATTTAAACAGCGCCTATCATCAGATTCCTTTGTCGGATGAATGTAAACACGTGACTGCCTTTTCATCTCCGTGGAGATTGTATGAGTTTAATAGGATTCCCTTTGGGATTGCTACCGGTGCGCAGGTACTTTCCCGTCTCTTGGAAAATTTGTTTTCTGACATTAAATTTAAATTTCTTTACCACTATTTAGACGACCTAGTAGTGTACTCTCCTGATTTTGATTCCCATATCTTACATTTACGTGAGGTGTTTGATCGCTTACAGAAGGCTGGCCTCACGGTTAAAAGGTCTAAAGTGAAGTTTGCTACCACAGAGATTTCTTTCTTGGGCCATTGGGTGTCGCCCGCCGGCATTACTATTGATTTAGAACGCACCAAAGCCGTGCGCAATTTTCCACCCCCTAAGAACTTACGTGCATTGGCTCGTTTTGTTGGTATGGTGAATTTCTTTTCCAAGTTTATTCCTTCCTTCGCTGCCCGGGTTGAACCTTTGAATCGCCTTCGACGGAAGGGTATTAAGTACGTCTGGGGTGACGAACAACAGCGTGCGTTCGAAGACCTTAAGTCCGCCATTTCCTCTCCTCCTGTTTTGGCGTTTCCAGATTTCAATAGAACTTTTATTCTCCAGACTGACGCTTCTAGTTATTCCCTGGCGGCGGTTCTTCTCCAGGATTTTCCGGAGGGGCGCCGTCCCATTTGCTATGCTTCGCGAACTCTATCTGAAGCTGAACGCAAGTTTTCAATCTATGAGCTCGAAACCTTGGCAGTTTTGTTTGGTCTCGAGAAGTATAAACCCTACCTGGAACATGTATCTTTCATATTGGAGTGTGATAACCAGGCTCTCACGTGGGCGTTAGGGACACCACGTAAAACCGGTAGGCTCGCCCGTTGGGGCGTGCGGATTGGGGCGTTTAGGTTTACACCGAGGCACATTTGTGGTTCTGATAATGTAGTTGCTGACGCTCTTACACGTATGTTTTCTGAGGAACCGCCCCTGTTACCATCTTCGGGGACGGTTTCCGGCTCTAACGCCTGTCTGTCGTTCCCCGAAATGTTTACCAGCATCGCTGAACATCAGCACAGGGATGCCTGCATTAATCAGATTATACAGCAGTTTGAGGACGGCCATCCTGTCCCGCCGTATTGCTTACGTGATGGTGTTCTTATGGCGCGTGCTAATTTTGACGGCAAATTTAAGATCATTTTGCCCGATAGTATCATTCCGATGGTATTTGCTTACTTTCATCTTTCACCCTTTGGTGGGCACCTTGGTGTAAACAAGACTCGCGATAAAATACGTGAGCGCTTTATATGGAAAGGCATGGATCGCGATATTGCGACCCGTGTTAAAGCTTGTAATATTTGTTCCATGGCTAAGCCGGCGCAGCGAACCACGTGGGGTGGTCTCGCGTCTGAAGTGGCATCTAAGCCGATGGAAAAATTATTTGTAGATTTTATAGGCCCATTTCCCCGGTCGATTCAAGGTAATACTTATGCCCTTGTGGTTGTTGACGCCTTTTCTAAGTTCGTGTGGATTTCGGCCGTGCCACGTGCCACGGCTCGTACTGCTACGAAGGTCCTGAATAACATCTTGGCTGCTTTTGGTGCTCCACGTTACGTTGTGTCTGACAATGGCTCGCAGTTCACTTCCAATTGGTTCAAACAATTCTGTTTTCAGTGGCGGGTAAGACATATCACTACCACCCCACATTACCCTAATCCTTCCCAAGCCGAGAGGGTTAATAGAAATTTGAAATCCGCTTTGATTGCTTTCCATCATGAGCACCACAATCAGTGGGATACTAACTTGGGAAAGTTGCAGTTTGCCTTTAACTCCGCTCGTCATGAAGCTCACCAGACCACCCCCTTCAGTTTAATGTTTGCTTTTGTACCCAGTTCCCCTTTGGCGAATATGTGGTCCTTAAATGATCTACTTCCTCAGACCTTTTCTCCCGAAACTATTAGACAGAACTGGAGGAGAGCCTTTAATAATCTAAAACGTGCGCATGAGCTCACCAAAAGGCGTTATGAAGAAAATAGAAAACCCTCTCCTTTCGCGGTCGGTCAACTGGTTATGTGCAAATCTTTCCCTATAAGTTCGCGTAAGGACGCTTTTGCTGCTAAATTAGCTCTGCGTTACTCTGGCCACTATAAAATCATTAACATTTTTAAGGGCGTGTCCGTTACACTGGAGCACTCTAAAACCCATGAAATGCGTCGAGCTCACATCACTTAGTTGAAACCGTGCCCTTATGCTAGGATTTGATGTCTGTTTTGCTTTGCACTGTTTGTTTTGGTATTTCAGTGTTTGTTTTCGTTCCCGTGTTTGTTTTGCTTCTGCGCCCTTGACCTCGGGGCACGGTTGTGTTGTGTTGTGTGTAGCTCGCGTGCCGTGCTGCCAAGGCATGTACTCACTTTCACTTTCCTCTCTCTCTCTATGCCGGCATATCTCTCTCTTTCTCTTTCTTTCTGTGTGTGTTTTTCCTGTGTGTGAGTGTTATTTAAAAAATTGTTGGGTACCCATGATTGTGTGTTATTTACTGGTTTATATATGTATGGGTGTATGTGTATATATACAATGTGTCCAATTATGTTGATGTGCTCAATATTGTCTAAGGTATTTCTTTCTTTATTGTTAAAATTTGGATAATTGTTTGCTGAAAATATTTATTACTTGAAAGGTAATTTATTAGTATTGGTCACTTCAATGGTATTTATCCTTATTGTTATTTATTTAAAGATATTTATTACTGTTACTAGTTTGAAAATATTTATTACTTGAAAGGTATTTATTAGTAATGGTCACTTCAATGGTATTTATCCTTATTGTATTTATTTAAAGAGATTTATTGCTGTTACTCGTTTGAAAATATTTATTACTTGGAAAGTGTTTATTAGTATTGATCACTTCAGTGGTATTTATCCTTATTGTATTTATTTATAGAGATTTATTGCTGTTACTCGTTTGAAAATATTTATTACTTGTCCTTCAAAGATATTTCTGCCCCTTATGATCTAAAAAAAAAAAATATTTTACAAATTTGGGTGGTTAATATTCTTAGGTTACCACTTCTGCTTCTGGTTCCGTTTCTGGCGTTTGTTTTATGTTTCAGCCGCCCCATCTCCTACCGTGATCCTTGCTTGTTCTGTCATCCTGGATTTTTCCGCCTTGTGCCAGCGCCACCCGGGGGTCCCGGTGTGACAGTGACCTTCACGTGCGCCACGCTTTTTCTCAAACTCGGGGAGTCGCCACGTGGGAGCTAGCTTCGCTTCTTCTTCTTCGACTTCAAGCCACGTCATCCGTCTTTACTTTGGTCACCCTTCCGTGACCTACCTGGCTGTTGTTAGGCGTTCAAAGGACTAACCTGCTGCCCTTTGGTAACGTTTTGCCTCTGTTCACTTCTGCTCCTGAAAGACTTGCCGGCAGTGTTCTGCTCTCTACGTCACGCCTGTGTGTGCAAAATAGATAGTGTTCTCCGTGTAAGAGTGACGTATGGTATGTCACGGTTGTGAGTGTAAAAAAAAAGGGGAAACTCAGTTTCACATCTGCTCTCTACGTGACGACTGTGTGTGCAAAATAGAGACAGTGTTCTCCGTGTAAGTGTGACGTATGGTATGTCACAGCTGTGAAGAAAGAAAGACTCAACAAGTGTACGCAATACTCATACTCATTGCTACTCAGGGCAGACTTTCTATGATGTTTGGTGCGCGTCCGACTCTCCTAGGGTTTCCTTCTTCGGGCTTCATCACCCCGGGGTCTGGAATGGCTTTCTTCCTTTCCTTGGTTTCTTCCAGCCTTTCCTTTCTTTCCGTTTGACTTCTCCACCCTGTGTTTCCGATGGGGAGGGGGTGTTTGTGCCGTTTGTTTTTTTCCCCGGCACATTTTTGTTGCCCTTCCGGCTCGGGGGCGCTGACGTCTTGTTGGTTTGGGCTTTCCGCCGTTTCTCTCTTGGGGCGCTGCGGTGCCCGAGCCTTCTTGGGTGGCTCCTTCGAGCCGGGAGAGCAGTGAGAGTGTGTGCCTGGTTGGTGTCGTGTGGGCGTTTTCTTAGGGTGAGTGCTCCAATTCGGGTTCCCCGATTTTTCTCTTAGTTTTTTTTATAATTGGTCTTTTGGTGAGCCGTGTGTTTTGGTGGGGCTCTTTCTCCCAGATTCGGGGCCAGAAGTATATAGTTATCTTTATCTGTCTGGTTGGTTTAAGCAAAGTGTAGCAAAGAACAAACGAGAAAATAAATACATGTTAAGGTTCCGTTAAAGGCGTATGTTTTCAATTTAATCTCATGACCCTGGGTTGGCCTGCACAAGCATGTTCATTCTTTGTTAGAAAGAATTGTAGGTTGGCCCCGTAGCTCAGCCAGTAAAGCATCTGCCTGCCGTGCGAGGAACCCCGGTTTGATTCCCGGCTGGGGGTGGGGATTTTTCTTCAACTAAGATGATTCCCCATCTTGCTCAGAGTCTGGAAGTATGAATGAGAGTGTGAATGTGTGCGTGATCTAATGATTAAAAAAAGAAAATCCAAAGTAACAGCAACCCAACTCTCGACGAGATAAGACCATCCCGATTATGTTCCAAAAGAGAACGGCCGCCGATAGGACCATTGCAGTTAAAGGCGGGTGTAAATGGAACAATAAAACGATTGTCATTAATTGTACTGACAAGGTAAAATTAAAACGTAAAATGCGTACATTTATACAAGAATTGAAAGCTTAGGCAAAATATTACAGAAACAACCAGCCAAACAAAACAAAAATAAACAAAGGAAAAGGAACAAAAAGTGGGGGAGATTCGAATACATTAACCTTTCATTTGAAAGCTAATGCCATAACCATTGCGCCATAGGGAGTGATCCGATATGTACCTTCATTTTCATATATTGTGCTTTAGTTGCGATATCATAATTAGCAGTGGCATACTGGCACTTTAGAAGCTTATAGCCACAACTAACATATTTGAACCAACAAACCATGTCTCCGATCTTAAATTACTTGTTTAAGGTATCTCCACATTCTCTGAAAATATTTCGGTGTAGTTCATTAACTTCTGGTATAAGCACTACTGCTGTTATTTTTTAAGTTCTTAAGCAAGGAAAGTAACATCATTTTTATTTCCCTTATTTTTACAATCATAAACGAACACTACATTTTTGAAATTATATTTTGCCTCCTTGATTCTGTAGATATGACATCCATTCTATTCATTTTCGTTTCCTAACGTTTTACGGAATCACAAAAGTGACCCTGAAAACAATATGAGCGAGTAACTTATTAGTTCTGTGAAAGAATATTTTGGTCTTTCATAAAGTGTGCCCGCCTCGGTAGCGTAGATGGTAGCATATCTGCCTCACGTCCAAGAGGTCCCAAGTTCTAATCTCGGTCAGGGTGAGTTACCTGGATAAGGTTTTTCTCGGGTTTTCCCTTATCCTGAAAGACGAATGCCGGGTAACTCTAAGCTCCATGGACCCCGGACGCATTGAGCATCATTTCACCCATTTCATTCATCGTCCAATATGACTAAATGTTGGAGGATGTTTATATATATATTGTGACTGTGTGGGTTCGTGAAATGAAAAGTCCAATTGTACCACTCAAAAATGTTCTTTATTTCCACCGACTTACAGTTGAACACTTGCCAATTACACAGAATTACGTAATGCACACAATTACGATTCACCAGTTCGTCTGTTACAGTTCCACTTGCACTCGCAATCACGTAAACTCCTCCGACGCACGTACACAGTCTTCTCGTCCGTACGTTAGCACGACGCTGCTTCGCTGCTCGCCAAGAACTGACTTTCCTCCAGCCCGACGTGTTGCTTATATAGGGTCAGCTGGCCAATCTAGAAGGTTCTGGATTAGATGAAATATTCCGTAAGTTCGAGAACTCAGGTGGAACGGAAAGAGACGGCACAGTGATGTTTTTCCAGCCAACCCTCGTTACCGCTATAAGATAAATGAGGGGGCGTGACGAACGCCTACCGTCTCCTGCTGCCGCCGGCCGGTTCTATAGGGAGTTCCGACGTTCGGGTGACAATATATATATACATATATATTCATAAAGTGTTGCATATGTTGACTGAATACTTCACCAAAACTTGTTTTGGCACACGATTTTTATGATGAATTCAAACACAAGGAAACAAGTTACGATCTACGACAGCTTCTTCCAGTAGACTTTCCTTTATAAAGAGATATGAAGGAATAGTTGTAATTTACGTAATGTATTATTTCCTCTTGAAGTTGGTTGCTCTTATTACTATCTCTTACCCTTATACTAGGGAAATGTATTTAACATTCTGTTGAAATTTTGTTATATGCGATATTAAAGTCTTTTGTATCCGCTATTTACTTTAATATCTCACTATCCCACTACTCCAGTTTGCTTCAGATTTCTTTTAACCACTTTAACTGTTTATTTTTGCTAAATATTTCCCTGATTTCTTTGTATATTCATTTATGTGGAGTTGACAATCTTCCTATCTTTTAGGTCTATTTATCGCGTAATAAAACCACCGTAAGAAAAATAGTTATTAATATTTATTTCTTGTTTCGATTTAGAAGTTTACTTTTTCTGCACCATGTACAGACGGTAGTTTGAAACTAAGATGTAAATATTTCTTAATTTCACAGCATTAAGACTTACCATATTTGATATGTTTTATTTCAAAGAAACGTTTTTTTCTTAAATTAGCGTCTTTCAACGTAAATGCATATGGGACGATGAATAATATGGGAGAAATGATGCTCAAGAGAGCTCAAGGGCCTTAGGGCTTAGAGTTATCTGAAATTCATCTTTCAGAATAAGGGAGAAAAAAATCCTTATCCAGATAACTCACCCTGGACGAGATTTGAACTAACAATCTCTTGAACGTGATGCGGACACACCTGCACGAAACGCTATCGAGTTTACTTAAACGTCTTTGATTTTTAAGATACTACTTGTATGTAGCCTATGATTTTGCTAGTTTTGTACGTAGTCTATGATTTTGCTAGTTTTGTACGTAGTCTATGATTTTGGTAGTTCATTTCATATATTGTAGATAGAGAGGCTTTTAATCAATTCATTAGAACCTACACATGCCTATTGAAATACCTTACGGTGAGAAATCACCTTGTGAGGTGTGTTATGTATGAGCTGACAGGAGCTTGTTAAGTCCTGGCCAGTCAGATCGTCAGATTATCGTCAGCATTATCGTCAGATTTCATACGCATGCACTGATTTAATCTCTTTGTGCAAACGTATTTAGCGAAGTGTTTGGTAAATGAAATGAAATGTGTAGTGTTTAACGCCCGCTTTTACTACATACGGCACCGCAGGCGGTGACACTGATGATACATAAGATGAAGATGGAGCACCGGTGGAATGAGATGGCGGGGGAAACCGGAGGTCCCGAAGAAAACCCGCCCCAGCGCCGTGTTGTCCACCACAAATCTCACTTTGCGGTCGCCTGGGATCGAACCCGGGCCGCCTTGGTGAGAGCCAAGTGGTCTAACCACTGAGCCACAGCGCGGCCTAAGTGTTCGGTAGAATTTCACATACAGATGTCCTATGGATTTAATCGTTCTGATATATTATATCCAGAACTTAAATTATTTATATCTTGCAAATACTGTTGTTACTGCTGCAGACAGGCATCTACTACGTGTTTCAAATGGGAAGAGTTCTCGCCTGTAGCGAATCAGATGCGTTAGAACCTTCAACGTTGCCACCTTGTTATCCCCATTCTTTTTATATTTCCCTCTCTTTGACACACACTTGCGAGTGTTCGTGGCGCTAGACTTAAGGGGACACAAACTGAATTTTCCGAAGTTATATAATAATGCAGTTATTGAAATCACAATTGCAACATGGATATTCGTATATTACGCAAATGGTTTAAATATTTATTTTAAAATTAATTATAGTTTATGAATTACTTATTTTTCCAATCCAACGAAAATACCAGTGGTGCATCAGCTGTGAATATTACTTACGCTAAGAGATAATTCGTCATTGTCATTGTCTTCAACGTCTGAGTACTGCAAATTTATGATGATAGGTTCCAAAATCTCGTTACGTGCTATTTCTTTCCAAAAGTCGTCATCTTCTAGTTTATCTGATGTCTCACGCAGTTTTCCCAGTCTTGTTGTGTTCCTTGTCAATTTCTTCGCGAATAAGTCAACGTCAGTCAGTTTAGTAATATTATTTCTGCAACATAATATTAATGCAACATAATTTGAGCTCACATTAACTCAATTGGATTGTTTTGATAGTAGTAATGGGGAAGGTGGATCGTATCTCATTGATCCAGCTCATACACTTTTTATCAAACCCCTTAACTTATTCAAAGTACATATTTCTTTTACCACGTCATGTCAAATGTTTACGTTTCAGTTCTGAGTAATTTCAAATATACGTTCACACATACATGCCAACCAATAATACTATTCATTGCAGTGCTTACATCGCAATGCATTGCTATAATATAATGATATCTACTTTATTTATTTGTATTAGGAAAATTATTTGAGCTAAAAATTTGGTATTTTTACGGTTGTGTTAGATACATTGCTTCAACATGGATCAATTTTGACAAAAACTGAATTTCTGTCTTAGCGCGAATAGTATTTCATACAGATTGTTTAGGTTGGCGCTCCTCACACACCACTTAGCGGAAATGCAATACGACAAAACCGCAGGACTCCAATTGGTTGCTCACCTAGTAGCGCTCAAGGACAAACACCTTCCCATTTGAAACACATAATAGTAAATATATTAACGGCGTGCTGAGAAGACCCATGGCAGCGTGAACGTCAATCACAAGATAATTTCTCACCAATAATAATGATCGTATGGACAACTAGGAGATGGAAGGGAACGTGTAGTAGGATTGGTCTTAGAAATTTATTTATCACTTTCGTAAATTCAGAATAAGCTTACCTTTTTGTTCGGTAGGTGATATTCTCATTTTCTCCTTCATTTACTTGGGTTGTGAATAGTTAGATCGTGCCGCGAAGGTGTTCTAAAACAGGTCTTTCTTGGTTTGTAGACAAACTGAATCACAAACCAAGTTTTGTGGGAGGAAGGATGTTGCTGAAAGGGGCAGGTAACACTGTTCTGCATGGATTTCTCTCTCTCTCTCTCTCTCTCTCTCTCTCTCTCTCTCTCTCTCTCTCTCTCTCTCTCTCTCTCTCTCTCTCTCTCTCTCTCTCTCTCTCTCTCTCTCTCTCTTTTTGAAATGAATGAATGCTTCTGAATCACATTTTCACACGGATTGCAAAACTGAAATCCATTTTCGCAAGCCACGTCAGAATTTTTTTGTAATTAAAAATTGTATGATTTGAATGTTTCCGTAATAATATTTAATAATATTAACTGTGCTTGTCGTTAGAAAGGCTCAACAGCTTATAATTTCAACGTTATTTCTTAAAATGTGAAATAATATAAATATTATTATGTTTATATTTTATATTTATTAATATCTCTTAACTATATGCGCTCAAGGGGATGTACAAAAACGTATCGTTCCCTTAACATTAATAATTCCAAAGAGTGGATATTGTTCATAGATTCTTTTCAAAAAATATAACTGTGCTATATTTGCTTCATTACCCCATGAAAAATTAAAGCTGGTGTATTCGTTGGCCCATAAATTCGAAAACTAATGATGGGCAGTCAGTTCGAGAATACTATGAGTCGAGAAATAAAGTGGGTTTGGAATTCTTTAAGAAACGCTGTCTTTAATTCCCTTGGAAATAAAAAAGACCCAAATTATGTTAACATAATAAAAGTGATGTTACAAAGTTTTAAACAGATAGGTTGCATCTTGAATTCAAAGTATATTTTCTTCATTCCCATTTAAACAATGTCCCTGATAATTTAGAAGGTTTTAGTGAGGTACAGGATGAAATATTTCACCAGGATATAAAAATATGGAAATGAGGTATGAATGGAAGTGGAGTGTTCACATGATGATGGACTAGTGTTGGATGTTAAAAAGGGAAATAAATCTCTGAACATGCGAGAAGGTCAAAGAATGGCAAATTAGAAGTGCAATATTGAGGTAAGGTTATTAAGTAACGATTAATCAGTGAAAAATAAATTATAATTATGACCAAGTTTTTCATACAAAGTTCTTGTTGTAAGTACTTTTTATTACGTGTCACAAAGCTTTAATTTTATTTATGTTATTTATGACTAGTTTGAAATCCTGACGTGATGGGAGAAAATGGAAATTATTTTCGAATTCAGCACAAAAATATCCATTTAGGATAACCTATCAGATTAAAAAAAATAGTTTTTAAATGCAGAACGGTGATAATCATGAAGGAAGTGTCTTGCGAATATGGGAGGTTTTACACACAAATCATTGCAATAAAATAAATGTGTAACATTGGTTAGTAATTATTATTAATAAACAGGTTGATAATCATGGGATTTACAACAGAGAACATGACTAGTAATTTGCATCGTTACAATAGGATATCATGATTGTATAAATACAAAACTTTCATCAATTGTTTCACCTACTTTACAGCGCCTTAACGCTGTAAGAGTTACCTCTCTTAACATTGGCATGAGTTTGGTTAATGTTAATTTAATCTTACATTTAACTGTATACACTTGACAGAAGCTCTAATAATAACAAAGAATATTATATATAAAACATTTATTAATAGTAATACATTTCCGTTTATGTTTTCAACACTTGGTTTTTACGATCGTACAAAATTATTGCACCTTGTTATAACTTCAAAAAGCGCTAATATTTCCGTACTCATATCATTGTCAATAGTTAACGAATCACGTGACGTATATATTCACTAGTGTAGCCATTTTGTGTACCTATCTCGGATCGATAAGATGGCAAAACATAATAAAGCCGTCGACAAGCTTTTCTTATGCATCACTGCTCCACAACAGAAAAATTTCATTATAGTTGGCTTAGAATATATAGCAAACCTATTTATACATTCTGAAAATCCAAAATGAGAAGCCTCCTCTCGAAATTCTTCGATATCAATCATTGCTTGTTTGTGTACACTTTGCTTGGCATGTAATCGATACTTTGTAGAATGCGTAGCTTACCACATTGGTCATTTAATAGTTATTCTTTTTAGTTACCCTTGGAAGTACCATAGATACGTTGGAAATGTAAGAACATTGCTTTTTATTTGAGAGTAATATCCTTTCCTATTACAGATTCGTGTTACTGTAGCTTTGAACTGCAAACGAAGACGTTGTGCACACGAAAGCGTGAAAAGTTTTATCACTGACAAAACCTACCAATGTTATCACAGAAATCATGTTATCGACAAGTTTCTTTAATCAGATTTGTGTTAAAACTTAAGCAATCAATAAATCAATTAACTAAGACTAATAATTTAAGTAAACTTAGAAGGAAGTATTATTTATTTACTTATGTATTATTCAAGCTACTAATATGCAAGACTTTGGACATTAGAGTAAACGTTTATTTTTAGGGATAAAAATTGTAAATATACTGAACTGTTTTACAATTCTGCGTTTCAATACTCAGAATTAGAAACCTAAATATAGATCATGGATATAAAGTGCATTCAGTATATCTGCTATATAAAACTAAAAGGTAACAGAATAATGCTCTTTAGAAAGAGATAGCATGCAAAACATTAGGTCGGTTTTTCTATAAAAATTTAACATTAGACAAAAAGGTTTGCCTTTTGTTTTAGTTCGGAATCCTGTAAATTATAAAATGTACTTTCCTTAAATCACAAGAAACATGAACTATATTTTGTCTCTTCTTTTTGTTTTACATGGAAGATGGTTAATTTTAAGCTGAAATTGTACGGTACATTTACATTCAGTTCCCTTATATTACTCTATAAGGCGACGTTTAAATAAGTGCATGTTTGGTTTATTTTGATGCTTAATTAACTATTTATCAACTTTTATTAATACTGTGTTTAAAAGAAGATTCTGAAATAAAAGACAGTGATTGTCAATTCAATATAAAATACTCTAGATGACAGTAACTTTGAAATATCCAACTTCATTTTGACGTTGATAAAGAATAGATAGGTTGTTTCCTACTCAGGTTTCAATTCTCAAGTATTACTAAATTCATAATTTAAAATTTAATATATGTTTAAAGTAATGCACCAGTGAAATTTGGTAAAAATGTGAAAATTATATATACGCACCACATTGGAATTTAAACCCCTTTTCCCTCTCATTTTCAGCATTTTTGCTAATCAAGGTGCTTCCTTTATGTTGTGTTATATAGAAAGCGCCAGGCCAAGTGGTTGGTCCATCTGCCTTTCACCAAAGTCACCCGGGTTTGATACTATAGGACCACATGTGGGATTGTGATGGACGAAGTGGCATCTTGTGGGGTTTCTCCTTGTTTCCTCCGTCATTCATTCCACCAACTGCTCCAAAGTCATCTTTCCTTTCACCTATTGCACCAATATTTCACTTTCTCATTCTCATACCAGTTATTGGGTTGAATCCCCCTTCCTGTCGAATCCAGAGTTCTGTTCCTCGACAAGCATCTAACTCCAGGCACCCACTTGGAAGACTTGGGGTGTGTGAGGAAGAGGTTTAAGTCCTACATATGAGAAGGGTAAAATGAAGTGGAATATGTGCTCTGTACTCTATGAGTATAGTGAAACGTTCCAATCAATAACAAGAAAGCTGTATAATTTTGGATTTTCTCAGATGCATTAACCTACCAAAACAAAAGCAAAAGTTAGCGTTTTTTATGTATATATCTGAATCCTGGAATGAGCTTAAATGCAATAGTTAGGCATTGCCGCATAGTTTATTCAAAGTACTTTATTCTTACGTAAAATATGAATCTATTAACAGTGAAGCAAACAAATGTATACAAATATAATAATTTCTAATTTGAAAAACTTCACTTATCTTTTAAGAAATGATGACCGTATTTCTTACAAATTGAATAGGATCGTGATTTCGTGAATAAAATATCCACATTATCAGCTCGAACAACAAGATAAGTGAAGTTTTTCAAATTACAAATTATTATATTTGTATATACTTTATTCTTGTAACTTTTGCAGTTCCAAGCAAGTCCTATTTGGCTGGAGAAGTTACTGCATTTTTTTGTAGTGTTTAACGCTCGCTTTTGCTACATAAGGCAATGCAGGTGGTGTCACTGACCGATACATGAAGTGAAGATGGAGTACCGGCGGAATGAAATGGCGGGAAAACCGGAGTACCTGGAGGAAACCCGCCCTTACGCCGCTTTGTCCACCACAAATCTCGCATGCGTTCACCTGGGATCGAATCCGGGCCACTTTGGTGAGGATCAAGCGGTCTAATCACTTAGCCACGGCGCGGCCTGAAGTTATTGACATTACTTTTTACTGAAGCTAATAATATGGGTTTATGTTTTTAAGAACATCAGCTAGAATTCCATTTTAAAACAGTTTTCATTATAACTCTGTAAATGGGCGCTTATATACTAATCTTTAACTTTCTGCAGAGCTTCTAGAATATGTTATTACCGCTTGCATGTTCTTTCACGATTCGGCAGCTACATACCACAGCTGGTAGCGCCTGCTGCTTCAGTTCGCTAAAAGCAAACGCTACATGCCATTCTCTGTGATTTTTTTTTTTTTTTTTTTTTTTTTGTAATTTACGTCCTCCAACATTAAGTCATATCGGACGATGAATGGAATGGGTGAAATAATGCTCAAATGAACCCAGGGTCCTTCGAGCTTAGAGTTACCCGACATTCGTCTTTCAGGATAAGGGAAACCCCCGGAAAAACCTTATCCAGGTAACTCACCCTGACTGAGATTCGAACTCGGGACCTCTTGAACGTGAGGCAGACATGCTACCATCTACGCTACCGAGGCAGGCAAACCGTTGTATTGAGTAAACATGTTCTGTGTGATCATGGTTAGTTTGATCACTGTAATGTTTTTTATTTCATTTCTTATATTTTCCATATTTATGTTGATATCTGCCTGAGAATGCAATTGACAATGCCATAATGCAAACTAAAACTATTGAAAATGGTGGTTATTATACCTAAAATATTCACCGGTGTCATAGAATGCACATCTTAAGAACCAATCAATCACAGTATGCTTTAATGCAGAATTTGCTTAGATAAAATGCGTGCAACAGTAATCTGTTCTACAGACATTAGAAAGTATCCATAGTATTACTTAGCCCACATTTAAGAACACGATTTTAATTTATTTTTGTATATGAGTGTAAATTTCATTCCTCCATATAAGTACAAACTGTTTTAATAATCATTAATGTAATGATCTTCTTCTGCATAAGTAAAACGTTATTAACGCAGACTGTTACCCAATTCGTAAGAAGATAATTATTCTGAAAAACGCTAAATAAGTAGATATTATATCATTCTGAGAAACTGTTATTCTTCTCAGAAAAAATGATACACTGGACAATTTAGTACAAGCAATTACTTGTATGGAATTCATATCTTAAATTTTGATCAATAAAAATACCTAATGACTTCACTATTATACAAGTTTTCCTAACTAAAATTTGGCCAACTTTAAAAAAAATAGCTTCTAATGTAGCTTTTATGTCAAAAAATACTTTGAAACCTTATGTTCAACTTTCGTCTACATAGTCTTTTAAAGCTTCAACACGTGAGCATTTAACAATCAAGAACATACAGCCGAAAAGTATATACACTCGGTTTTGCACATATGAATATTTCACATGATTAATTTGTAACCAATCTTGTTAAATTTTTCATTAGAATATTAGAGAAAAGGGACTGAAAACTAGTTTATAGTGTTTTCTACACTATTCAGATGTAATATAATTAATCTACAACTGAGTATAAATTATACACAGAATTTATTCAAAGTTCAAAATATTGCTGAATAAATCAAGAGCTATATAATTTCTATATGCCAGTTGAGTGTAGAAGTATTTAAATAATGTGGCAGTATTTTTTCAGAATTACATTTTTGCATCATTTGTAACACATGATATAAACTGCATAATAGTGCAATAATATTATTCTCAAAACTATTAAATATGTCTGAACTAAATTTAAAATACATATATTATAATAGAGTAGTATGTGACAAAATTTTGAAAACATGTAAATAAAAAAAGACAAAAAGGAGAAACTGCATGATTCTATGTATAACCTTAAATGCGATTAACAAAATTTTTATTCTAGTTTCAGAAGTAAATCATTAAAATTAAACCAGGTATTTGCTACAGTTATAAACTTTTCTTCAATTTTTCGAATGCATTTTTCAGGTGTCATTCTTCAGACTATCACAAGTGACATACTTCTAAATGGGGTGCTGGGGATCAGTAATCACTGTAGGCCTCAATTGAATTCGTTTGGATCCTTGGCCGATGCAAAAGTCAATGTCAGTGGTAAAGGTACGTGTATTCTAGAAGCCTATTAGGGTTTTTGTAATTTTGTTATTGTACATCGCTATTTTACTATTGGAAATATTCCTGGAGTTCTTAATTTCCTGGTCAGTGCAGGATTCTCACACTCTCAGTGACGTTTTTTTGGTGTTAATATTAAAAAAGACACACACATAGGAAGCCAGAATATCAAATTTGTCTACGCTAAAATAAAGAGAACAGAAGTACCAACTCTGCCTAATTTCTCTCTCGGTTACTGTCATCTAGTATTAATTTCTAAATATATTTAACATAATCTAATTCTAATACTCCTTGAACCAGTAGGTGACATTAATGGCGAAGCCTGAGAAGGAATTTTAAATTTATTATTGCTATTTAATACAGCAGAAATGGAAACTGTAATGTTTGTGCCAAAATAAAACATATTACACAGTATTTTAAAGAATGTATTCCTTTCAAGTTTTAATTGGCTGTATAACTTTGGGGTAACAGCTGAATGGAGGTGATTTTTCATTTGCTACAACTTGGCTTATGACATCAGTTTTATATTAATGCTGTTCATTTTTCCGTGAACAACGATTTATTTTCTTTGTGATTTCTGAAATCATGTAAATGTCATTTAAGCCTGTCCGTTATTATGCTTCGGACGAAAAGACCGAAAGTAGATTGGGACGGAGTTACTACCATTGCTTCTCAATTTATATGTTATTAACAATATTTACTATCTAAACAAATAACATTTAGGAAAAATGTGAATAATTTTTTGTCACTCATTTTCTTACTCAACGCAGCATACAATTCTGAACACGAGCGGCATAGGCCAAAAACTTTCTGATGACAAGCACTTCGTAGATTGGGCAAATGGAAAAAGGTGGACATTTTTAAGAGGAATTAAAGCTGTAGCTATTACACATGATAATTTGAATACGTTTTTGAGTAATCTTGGATTTATATAGTTCCTTTATTGTATAGGTTTCTTTGAAAATGAATTGAGCTGTAATTTGGTATTACAAAAATTTTTAAACTTTATTTACAGATGACTTCAATGCAATATTTTTTTTTCATAACTTTACCATGCATTCCCGTGAAATTAATAATAAAGCATCTTTAATTGGATAAGGAAATCTTACAAAATAAAGAAAAGAGAATCCGCATCGTTACATATTTAAACATAACAAAATAAAGACATACTGTGTGGAATGTTTAATGCGCTAGCTTATCTTGGTTCTAATAAAGTATCTATTTTAGCATATCCGCCCAATATCCTTTTAGACAGTAGATATACAGTAGTTGTTCATGCAACCAGCTTACAATTCTCATGAAAATTCTCTTGTGTAACTCAGCAGGAATTATATTGCACGCTCGCTTTTTTTTTCTTAGACGTTATATATATATATCCAACTGCAGTTACTTACCGTAATTATACTTATTTGTAAACATTGTCACATCGCTTGTTGGCACAGCGCAGTTGACCATGTAATTTCCATGAACTTCTTGTAAAAGCTTAGCATAGAGTAAATGCACTATGAGATCTCTTTTAGTTATAATTTCTCGTTTGTACTGAAGATTGTTACAAACAGTTATATTTGCCATTAAGAATTTATGAAACCGTCATAGCTGCCTGAGTATTGAAATTCTTCTTGTAAATGAAGTCATACAAATTTTCCAGAGTAATTATTTACCAAGATTATTATTTTGTTTTTAATTTTTCATGTGTTTTATAGTCTCAGTTTTATCACAACTATCATCAGGATGCGTTTTGGCCATAGCTGTCATCGTATACACGTATGCGATCCCCTAATATGTCTCTATGATTCTTCAGAAAATGCTGCCTTAACCGTATATTGTTTAGTTGTCCACAGTATACGCTTCATCCTTCATTCTTTATTGGTTTCTTTTTCTATTAGCGTCACCGCTTTCTTTTACACTTCTCAGAAACCCGCCTAACCTGCTTTAATTCATTTTCTACAAAGATTCCGTTTCTAGCGTACAATCCGTCCTGCTGTGTTTGCTCTTTTCGTTTTGAATTGATTTGCTCACTGCTGTTAAATTTGATATTGAGCTAAGTTAATTTTTAGAAAATGTGAATGTGCATGATTTTGCTAAGCATTTTCATAAAAATATGACTATTGTATTTACATTATGCATTTATTTTACATAATAATGTATATTTACTCTGTATGCTTCTTCTTCATGTGAAATTGTATTGGCTATATCGTTAACAACCAAATGGAGATAAGCAATGTACTGATAGTGAAGAAACCTATGTATTGTCATATGCACAATCCCCAGATGCTATTAAGTAACTAATGGTTCCCTTATTCCCCATATTGTGGGATCTGGTCATCAAGTAAGTAATTCCAGGAAAAAAGTCTCTGTTCTATTGACGGATAGAACACAGAGAACGTTTTCCTGCCACTGTATCACTTGATCAACAGACCTCTATGGAGTATTTGAGTGTTTCCAGTCTGGAACACATTCGTCTTACGTCAAGACGTCTACTGCGTTTCCATTCAGCAGGGAAAAGATTGTGCAAATGTGATTACTACCTCTGCACACTGAGGAGGCAATAATAAGACAAGGGCCAGAGGAAAGAAGAAATGACGAATTGAAACTGTGAAAACGTTAAGACTAGGAGAATATTCGCTGAAATGAGCAAAATGGGAACAAACAGGGAACGATGCAGTGAAGAAAAGTAAAAGTTCTTAGTTTTGCTTCCTTTGTAAAGAAAGTAAAGCCGATGGTCTCGTGTCATAAAAATATTCCCACGTCTGATATACTTGCCTCTGAGTAAAATCAGTGCTTTTTTCTAAAAAAAAAAAAAAAAAAAAGTTTACTGGAGTTCGCTCACTCGATCATATAATGGGCTTAAACCTGTCAAAACTTCAAACCTTACACTTCAAGAAGTTCCAAACGGGGCTCATCACGTTGGTACTACATTTTCGTGTTATTTATTTGCCCTTAGTGTCAGTTGCTAAATGTCTGTCTTACAGGAACCAGGAATTGACATATGGCAAAGTTCGGAAAGCACGTAGAGGAGGTCCAACAAGCTTAATGAACATTAATATGGTTAAGGTCTTAATTTGCAGAGATGCTCTTGCTGCAGTGAGAACTAGGTTCATCTGAGAGGAATCCTGTTCACACTCAGCATAGGGATACACAGGAATACTGTCATGGTATTCAACAGTTGTAATATTGAAGCAGGCGTCTTTTGAATCAAGAACTCAGATAGCCCCTCAGAACCGCCTCTCTGGAATCCTAAGTCTCTTGCACAAACTTTGCACTTCATTATCACCAAAAGTAACACTTTCTTCGTCTCTGTTGGGCCAACATGCTGAATACAACACGTTTGTCCATTCTGGCAACTGTATATCTGCTTCAGGCAAAAGAGGATTTTCCATTCTTTGAGACAACTATAAAACTGTTTAGGATCAAGGAAGCGATTCAAATTGGATCGTTTTGAAGGCTGCTCCAAATTGATGGTTTTGAACAGCTATTGCAGCTTCAGGATAGTATAGTCCACTATATTCACTTTTCTGTTTTTAAATACTTTAATATGTCTTAATACACTACTGTGGGCAGTAAAGAGTGTAATATCACATACCTGAAGTACCAAACTGTGTTCTGACAGTCCCTGGAGGGCACCACACATCAGTTCTAGATCCAAAACAAATTCTATGCTTGTTATTTTGTTTAACAAACCTTCGTACATCACTCTTTCAGACTTTTCATATTTTCATCTTCTTTAGCAGCTTTGAAATGAGCCACAAGCGTTTCATGACTTTTCCCATGTTAATTCATTCTCTGCGAAAAGGGATGTTTTCTGTTATTTTTCGTTTCCTAACTGATTTGTTACTTTTAATGATAGGTAAACATGCGTTGCATATTGACAACATCACCCTAGCTCTGAGATTTGCCGCTAAACTATCGGACCCTACTCTCGGAAAATAACAGTATTGCAATATAACCAAGCAGACGCACAGATGACTGCATCTTACTGCTTATTTTACCCCTTGCATATCCTTTGCTAATGTATCATGCACTCTCTAATACTAATAATTTAAGGAACGGAAATGGTGCGATAGACGGCTGTAAGGCAGTGAGGTAAACGAACGGAAGATGGCAGCAGTGTATTAAAGAAGTGCAGTGCATCAATGAAGAGACAGAATGCAAACTCTTGCAGTCAATATGGGAGGTAATTTCAGTTTCAAATTTCATTGACGTTTGTAAAAGTTTACCGGAAGGCGTTCCGGTGCGTTCCGACTGAAAAAAAAGCCCCGAGTAAAAAAAAAATTAAGCGCTCTTTTACATCCAGTATAAATGGGACCTTGTGAATCATAGCATTTAAAGAGCATCAATAATTTAAAAAAGTTAATGCACAGAAGTGCCCTGGTTAGGTCTCTTGGTGATTATGATCCAACCAGACGTCGTCGCTGACTATTCCGGGTCCCCCGCATGGCTTGCGGGCACCCGAGGTAACCACGGAGAAACTCCAGCAGCAGCAAAGGCTGAGCTCCCATAATCTACCAAGAGTTGTTGGTCTCAAAATTAACAAAAATTAATTCAAAATCAGAATAAATCTTTCAACGCCAGGGTGCTAAAGGAAATCATTTTATCCTTCTTAGAGGAGCAATAAACTACCTCGAAATCAATCCACCATCCTCAAACAAAACAGCCATCCTAAACCATCCCGAAAAAGAAAATCCTATCTGTGGTTAAACCCTATCCTGGGTGGGAACACAGCAACAATCTTCGGGCTAACACAGCCTGCCAGTACCTGCGATGCGATGCGAAAAAAGTTAATTTTATTTAGTTGAAGAACCTACCTAGAACACTCTTCAGAAGTTGAAGACGACACAGTGTATTTCTGCAGTATATTTACAGCTGATCAGGTAAACAACACTGGCACTCTATCTTGAACTTGAAGATGACTTAGTTATAAACATTGGCAGCAGAACTTTTCATGTCTTTTGTGCAGTCGTAGTTTAACTGATATTGTAGACATTGGTGTTTTTTCCGAGTTAGCCAACGAGTAAATTAAAATACTAAAAACGCCGCTCCTTTTCCGATTTACAGAATTTTATGGAGTTGACGCTGGATGTCCATCAGATATTTAGTATTTAAAATTACTATTTGAGTTGGTTAAATAAAACATTAAAGTACAAAAGTAAATTGGTGTGATAACGCAAGAGAGCAGGAACAAAAGAAAACGATACAGCGAAATGTTCCAGTGATGAAGTATGCAAATGATGTTCAGTTGTTAATTTAACAATGCGCAGGACTTCTTGACATGGCCCGTTTGCACTGCTTAGATTTCAGGACTCAAGATAATGTATGCAAATATATACCCACTATAGATTACCACTGGGTTCATAAATGCTAAGGAACTATCGAGAGAGTACTTATTTTTACAGTGGGTAAGAAATGCAGCTGTGCAATGTTTTATAGTTTGAAACTAAATGCACATGTAATCTTCAACTTAAAACAAAGTAATAGGTGCATACATTACTTATGTGTAGATAATTATTTTATTTAATCATTGTTAGTATTTGGTCATTCGGGTTCACAAAAAGGAGCGCCATATTTGGCAACTTTAGCCTGTCCTTTCTTATGCAAACACTTGAAATCTTCACTTTAGGAGAAAACATAGATACAGACCTTATTCATTTTTGAATATACGTCCAAATGAGAAAAAATTCAGTCATAGCAGGTAGCATATATCTTGGTGTGCAAACTAATCTTCCACTTCACGAAATTTGACACTTGGATCCGACCGACCGTAGCGCTGGCAGGTTATGCACAGCTCGAGTGTATTTGCTGCGTACCCACCTTATTTTTCTTCCAATTTATGTCCTCCAACGTTAACTCATATTGAACGGCGAATGAGATGGAAGAAATGATGCTCAAATGAGCCCAGGGTCTATAGAGCTTAGAGTTACCCTAGATTCATCTTTCAGGATAAGAAAACTCCTCGAAAAATCTTATCCACATAACTCACATTGACTGAGATTTGAACTCAGGTCCTCTTGAATGTGAGGTAGACACGCTACCACATCGGCGGGTATACCACCCTTAATAGGATTTAACGGTGGATAGTAATTTTTAGAACGTGAATTATAGGTAAGGTTATGAGGTGTTTGTGGGAAGTAGTTTATGTGGTACCAATTATACTCCTCTTGGTGTATGACAGGATGCAAAGCCCAATGCACTCTGGTGGGTGTGTTTAAATTTTTCAAGCAATTTCATTTGCTGAGGATATAATTTTCAGGTAAATCAGCTCTTGGTGGGATTAGATGTGGAGTTCAGATTTTGCTACTGCAAGGTCTTGCACCGTTGTTACTCGGATGTCCGCAAACTATGCGGACTACCCGAAAAAGCCTAAACCGGCCTCTTACGGGTCAAAATCCCCAAGAGAACTAAGGATCTTCGTTGTAGTAAATTGGTGTAAAAATTTGTAGCTCCCCGACGCCTATTGCATCCTCCACATATGGAACAGATGAGGCTTCGTGGAGCAGTCTCACGGGGAAGGAACGGCCAACAGAACAGATAAAACGAAGTGTTCTATTATGCTCACGTTATAAGTCGCGGGTTGTGGGTTGCCGATTTGAAGCACCAGGGCATCGCTATTGGCTTCCCGAAAGTGTTGAATGATGTTGGAAACACATATCCTGCCTGAATGCCCCTTGTAATGCTTTCTGTGCTATTAAGCAAGCGTTGCATAGTCACAATTTGCTAATTCTATATACCTAAGCTTTTCTGAGCTGGACGTACGTTGATATTTTAAAAGAGGTCAGATAGTCATAATTTTGTCTATTGAGAATACTTCATATCTCTAAAGAAATACTTAACATGGCTAAATTTACAAAAAGTTGGACAGACCTTAAAATAAATGACACCAGTAGTTAAGAATTTTGTACTAACAAAGACTGACAAAAGTTTCCTAAACTGGTGCTTGTCACTTCATTGTAAGAATTCCTGCAAAGGTCAACAGAGTTCACCATTACTGAATTACTGCAGTTAGAAGAACTCTAACAAAAGAAATTTGGGAGAGGACAAAGCTTGTTTTTCTTCCTGTATGCGCAAACGACGGGACTTAATCTTACACAAACAATCTAAGAACTAATTGCAAACTCTGTAAAATGAAATGTGTAGTGTTTAACGCCCGCTTTTACTACATACGGCACCGCAGTCGATGACACTGATGATGCAGGACATGAAGATGGAACACCGGTGGAATGAGATGGCGGGGGAAACCGGAGATCCCGAAGAAAACCCGCCCCAGCGCCGTGTTGTCCAAGACAAATCTCACTTTGCGGTCGCCTGGGATCGAACCCGGGCCGCCTTGGTGACAGCCAAGCGGTCTAACCAATGAGCCACGGCGCGGTCGTAAACTCTGTAAATGACATCTCTCAGCATGGTGTTCGAACTGGGGATTCTAGATAATACATTGTATATGCGTTGTATACATTGTATAGCCCGCCTCGGTAGCGTGGTGGTAGCATGTCTGCCTCACGTTCAAGAGGTCCCGAGTTCGAATCTCGGTCAGGGTGAGTTACCTGGATAAGGGTTTTTCCGGGGTTTTCCCTTATCCTGAAAGACGAATGTCAGGGATCATTTGAGCAGCATTTCACCCGTTCCATTAATCGTCCGATATGACTTAACGTTGGAGGACGTAAATTACAATATATATACACACATTGTATAAATACCCAGAAAGAAGCAATAAAGCTACATTAATAATAATAGTAATAATAATAATAATAATAATAATAATAATAATAATAATAATAATAATAATAATAATATCAATATCAATAATAATAATAATAATAGTCAGATATGCACAACTGTGACAAATTTTAATAGACTTCAGGCTTATGTGTGAACTTTGGAAGCAGGAATTGGCCCTCTCATTTACATCTTTACCATTCCGCACCACTTATTTAGTGTATTTCGTATTTTCGTGCATCAACAAAAGCAACAGATTACATAAGAGAGCGAAGACCAACGTACGATAAAATGTAACAGTAACTATTTCATTGACATATAAAATAAATTCATCACTCCAAAGGTTTGTTGGTGAGAGAATTGCAGTGTGTAAATTGCTGTATATTATTTTCTGTTTTTCTGCCTGCTTTTGCTAGAGTTATTTCATGGAAAATGTAAGGGACTTTCTACGTATAAGTGTAACCTTAAGAGCTTTGGTTGCACTTCGAAACTGGAGTAGAAACCATTGCCAAGAACTTAGAAATAGTGTACCACAAAATTATTCTTTGTGGTTCTATGCTGTCAAATTTGGTATCTTAAATTACTTTCAGCTTAATGAGTAATTGAATGCAGTTCAAATAAATATTTTTTTTAGTTGTAATATCAAATAATGGTGTAACATATCTTCGCACATCACACTATTTCAGAAGCTTCTGAATAGTCATAATCATAGTACCACAGAATTAGCGAGTTTACCTTATGTGACTGATGTGAAGATGTCAGATATGCCTCCGTGAATGCTCAAATCAAAAGCGTCAAGTTGATTAAATATCTTATTTAATACTTGGTGGGAAAGCATTTAAGGAAACCATATGAAGATTTTCTAGAAAATTCCCTACACCAATTACACTTTTTACCGAATGCGTTTCGTTATTTTTTAGTTTCTCTAAGATTTTAATTACAATTGATTTTTTAAACATTCGCCCGTGAAAATGAAACGCATATTGATAAATAGTTTATAAAGAAGATAGAGTCAGCATGAAAAATTCAATGCCATAGCCGGAATTTGAACCACGGATCTCCTGGTTTCCGTCCAGTCGCTCCTACCCACTGAGCTACCATGGCCAACGTGCCGTCCGGACATTAAATTCTCCATTTGACTGATATATTTTCCCGGTGGACCACTAGGGGCTCTCGCATCCGAGATACACCGTTTGTGGAGACTTACTTTCGTAAGTACTTGAGTCCCAGGCTTTATTATAAAACTCTTAATATTTTAGTTAATTGATGGAAAATAATCATTTTTTCATACTAGCTATATATAGGCTAAGGTCTTTGATCGTTAGAGTCAACATGAATAATTCAATGCCATGGCCGGGATTTGAACCACGGATATCCTGGTTTCCGTCCAGCCGCTCCAACCCATTGAGCTACCATGGCTAACCTGCCGTACTGACATGGCATCGAATTTTTCATGTTGACTCTATCTATCAAAGACCTTAGCCTATATACGGCTAGTATGAAGAAATGATTAATTTCCATCAATTAACTAAAACATTAAGAGTTTTATACTAAAGCCTGGGACTCAAGTACTTACGATAGTAAGTCGCCACAAACAGTGTATCTCGGATGCGAGAGCCCCTAGTGGTCCACCGGGAAAATATACGAGTCAAATGGAGAATTTAATGTCAGCACGGCACGTTGGCCATGGTAGCTCAATGGGTTGGAGCGACTGGACGGAAACCAAGAGATCCGTGGTTCAAATCCCGGCCATGCCATTGAATTTTTCATGTTGACTCTACCAAAGCTTATTCATATTAATTATTAATGGAATAATATTTGGATTTTCAATAGTAAGTAAAATATAAGTGGCATTCTTTTGTTTTTCAGGAACACTGGAAAGAGCATGTGTTATCAAGGTGGGAAGACACAGAGTTGAGTTTAATGTATAGTCCTCTAAGCCTGTTACAAAACGTGTAGTATAAATAATGTTTGCCAACATTTATAAGTATCATAATTAATATGAAATAGATTAGAAAACATGCTTTTTATGAATAAGGTGCAGAATAGATACGAACTAAATAAAAGTTGTGTAACTGTTACGCAGTAGATTTTTTCCCACAAAAAGCAAGCTATGTAAGTTTGTAATACGCAACCAAATCAAGTAAGAAGCTGAAAAAGGCTTAGATAGCTATAATAATTCATTTTAGCAGTAATTAGAACATACCATATGAGATGTATACTTATAAATATTTTTAAGGTTGTCAGCTGTACCAAGAGAGATTATGTTTTCCAGCTCTCTTAGCATTATATTATTTGTCCTGAATATTCTGTTTTCTAAGAAGAAAACAAGGATTTATTACAGATTTGTGTTAAAAATACAAATAAAAACCTTGTGAGATTAGCATGGAAGTTAATTTTTTAAAGTTTTTAATTAAAAAACGCCAAAATGAAGCTTTTGTGTGTATATGAAACGTTTACGAACAAATTAGGATTGCGAAAATAAGTAAACCAAGGGTAGTAATATCTCCATCAAAGTTTAACTCAGTATTTATTTCAGATTATGTTCTAAAGAAAACTATCAGCGTTTCAAATAAACATATTTTTATGTGGTTTGTACTTGTTAGAGGTAATTAAGTTTGTACTCTCTCGAGGAATCTCACGTTGTTCTATGTAGGTAATATTAAGTGGCCTATTTCCTTAAATACAAAACTCAACGCAGAACAAATTCTGAATTCCCTTGTTAAGGATCACAATTTTCGTTGCGTGGGTGTATGCAATTGCGAACTAAATATTTTTTCCAGGTTGGGATTTCATTATCGATCTTCTGGATACTGCTAAAATGGTAACGCAACGCACCCAGGTAGCAAGGTAAACTGAACACCTCTCAGGTTAGTAGGACTGGAGATTGGTAACACACGCTGAAACTGTGTGCTCATAATAACAGCACACTATATGCAAGGATACGGAAACTAGAAATATGTAAACCGGAAAGTCTTATGTTCATTAGCCACAATCAATTAGCTGTTCATATTAGCAACTTGTGTAATTCGGTAAAAATTTACATGTCGACTGTAGAAATTTACTATGATGGTATATTCACTGCAAATTGATCTTGGTTATTCACTTTCAGAAGATTCTTACCTACGCGTTGAATAAGTTCATTTAAGTTTCACATACACAATTTTGAAAAAAAAAAAAAGCTTTATATCTATAACTTAGATAAAAAGCACAAGTTATTACCCGACATAGAAAGTTCTACGTATTAAGGAAGGAAATAAGTTTGAACTATATCACTATAGGCAGGACACCAACCAACCTCCTCTCCTCGTGCAGAATTTTGGCGTTGTACTTGGACCAGATTTTACCCGTCCTTTATTGACTCTTGGTCTCTTGTATTGCATGCATTGTTGACAAAATGAATTGAGCTTGATTACTTGAAGCTACTTGCTTAATTCCTGCCTGATTATTACAATGCCCTCAATTTTTAATTTTGAGGCAGCCGAACTTTGAGATACTATAAACCGGTTAACTTGTGCAGAAAAAAATAATGCTTTCAAGACGGCAAAGTAAGTGATAAGTTATAGTATTTTAGGAAAATAGAAGATATTTGTTCTTATTAAATTATTTGTATCCTTCGTAAGCACTGTGGAGCTTATCCCTGTGCAGATTTTAAAATTCATTTATAATGGGGTAACGTTTTAAAAATAATACATTTTCATTATTTTAGTGCTTAATGCTAATTCAAATGGGATTGAAGACTTGTTTAGTTTCTCTTTGTAGTTTACCTTACTGTGCCTGGAGTTATTTCGCATATTTACACGTAGGGCTGAAATTAAATCTAATTTGGGCATTCATAAAGGTATATCCAATTATTAATTGTGCAATCTTCTTGCGAAATAAGTTTACCATAAACTGAAAGCAATTCATAAAGCGAAATTGTTCTTATTATTTGCGATTTTCCATCTATAGGAAATATTTATTACTTAAGGAAAATTTGCCTATTTTCTTAAATTTCACGGTTTTTAATAATATTTGTTCAAATTTTGCTCTTACCGCATTCTTACAAGACAGTGCACACCATAAAAAGCTTATTTTGATGTTTTATTTATATTAAGGAAAGGGTGCTTTAATTATATTATGACAATAGAAATGAAATACTTTTTTTTTTTTTTTTTTTTGAATAACATTGAAATATAAAATCTAAGAATAAAATCTGTCATACTGATTAGTTAATGCGTTAGTCGTAAACGAATTTAAAGTCTCAATGTAAAATTTTACATTTTGTTTTAAACCTACATGAAATTGTATTCCAAAAATCTACTGCAACGTAAGCGCAATGAAAATATTAGAATGTATTCCTCAATAGAACTGAGTTTATTTTGAAACTTTAAAGTAAATTGAGGAAAAGCTACATCATCGGAACATTTTGAATATAGTAAAACATTAAATGGGAGGGAAAAATTTGAGCTCTACTTAAATAAGTCTTGTCTACAACATGCATTGAAATTTGAATTAAACTCTACCTAGAGAGCCTCTATAAACATAACCTCAAAAATCGCGAATATAGCGATATTAAGGGACATAGTGGTCTGACCATCCTTCTGTTACGTTTAAGCGTATTAAATTTAACATTACTAGTGAATTTATAACGTAAGTTGCTTTATATTATTGTGATAGATATTCTTGAGAATATCGAATCTTATTACGAGTTTTATATAAAGAAAGCATTCATGCACAATTTTGAAATCCGGGTGACTTGCAGTTTTTAACAATGTATTACAAGTAAAAACGATGAAGTGAAGAACTACCATCAATTATCTCAGTTTGTGACTGTTATTAAGAAACTAATTTGGAGCAATAAAACAGCAGTGACTGAAATAAAAACTCACCGAGTTTATTTTAAATTATAGAGTGCCTACTACTGCAGTACGCTGATTGGAATTAATAAGCGCCGGATGTTTCACAAGAGCGGTTATTTAATATTCTACTAAAAGAGTAGACGCTTTTTATTCGGAAGTTAAATTCCCGTCCACCATTTACTCTGATCTTAGGTTTTTCGAGGGTTCTTCCGGAGCGTTAGGTGAATGTACCATGATTTCTCTTCCATTATACCTCTATCATACCATTTCCTTTTCACGTTTCAGATGTATTTTTAAAGTTTCATAGTATAAGGCAGTGCAAGTGGTTGAAAAGTGCATTCCCCATGGACACGACAGAAGGTTGTCTACCGGTAGTTTTATGGGTCGTTCATCGTCCACTCTAGGCAGCTCCTATAGTCGGTCGGGTCACTGAACCAGAATGATTTAACTGTGCGTCTCTGTGACCTATCTACCTGCTATCTGTAGACTCCTCTAGTTCTTTTGTTTAGTTGTAGCCACAATAATTCTGTGTTGATCGCGAGCGCGAGGTGTCCCCTTCTGTAGTATATCCTATAATATATTTTGTCCTCTAAATTCCACAACACTACCAATTATTACAAACATTTCCGTATGCTTCTTGTAATAGATGCGCAAGGTAATGCCTGATTAGCATTCATAATTTTCAACAACATGGATGTGCAAAGAAAATCTACCGGAATACTTCAGTCTGAAGAAATAGCCCAACGGATTAAACGAGCTTACCACTAAATGAAGGCAAAGCAGAGAGCTGGGAGTACCGCAGCGGATAGTATGGAAGTTATTAACGAAAGCATTTGAAGATGATACCAAAGAGTAGTGTGAATTGCAGGATGAAATACACTGGCTTTTCTCTGCTTACCATTTTCCTCGTTGTAAGCTATGATATTTTCTTTTTATCACTATTAGTTGCATTGCTCATAGTCAAATACTTTGTTAGAATATGGATAACGTGGTAATGAAATTGGAGATCATTTTATTACCCTGTATGTAAGGTTGTCTAATACCTATTTCAGTAGGAATACGAAGAAAAATTTATGTGAACTTGGAACTTCAGTTTTTGGGTGATAGATGCCAATATCTAGGGCCCAGATTCTGATATATCATCTTTTAACTGTTGCATCATAGGCATTGCTGTACCTGAGATAAAGTTGCCTAATTCCTTGATATTTTAAATAATTCCCGTGTAATGGTCATAAATGGGCAAAGATCATTTAAATGACAAATTCAAGAACACAGTTTGAATGTTCTGGAACGTATTTTACCTGATTGCGAATCGAAACTTTGTATGAGTATACTGAATATTATAGAATTAAAATCTGTGACAATGGCTCCTAAATGCATGATAATATTTTAAATCTGTGATAGGTGTATCCTAATTCTGTGATAGATCATGACGTATATTGATTCTCTGGCCCCTCAACTATATTAAAAACCATTATTAACATTGTTATATTTATATTTACCTCTCATTTAATAATTTGTATTTTTTCATCAGCGGGCTCAGTGCTCATTTAATTTCAATGGTTTCATCAACATTCAGGGAAAACAAGTTCTGTAACTTCTCCTTTCGCAACGAGTACTGGGCTGTTAACAGTTGGAAACGAGATGTTTATTGGGTGCTTCAGAACTACCATCTTGCAGAATAACTCTATAGTTTGTGACACGGAATTAGGCATCTTTATCTGAATAAATCCATGTCATCAGTTCCAGATTGTGATTTGGCAATTTTATGTAATTTTCACTTTTTACGACATGTTTTTCGATTTTATGTTATCTTGTTATTTTTTTGCTCCATTAGTCTTTATTTGTCCATTTTCTTGCCTTTATATTGAATATATCAATAGTTTTACACTACTCATTCTACATAAGGATAAATTATCAAACTTCAGAATATGTACATATTTTATTCACATACTTGGGAAAAATTGCATCCTTAGTTAATGATTAGTATCGAAAGAGTTGTTTGTATTGGAGGATGTCTAATGCCAGGGAAGTAGGTATCATTTTAGTTATAAATTCATGTCCAAAACTTGGGTTGATACAGGTCATTTTTTTTTTCTTTTGTATTAATGGGAGTGTACAGTCAAGTAGCTATTATCCTCATCCTTACGTTACGTCAGAGGCATAGGACATGAGGTTCTCTTCATTAGCTATGAATGTTGCATCACATGAAAACTCAAAAAGAGTTAATTTTGGTTTTTCAAAGCCTGGTTAACAAAATTAAATTTTCTTTTTAGCTTCTCAAACAAGGATATGAAAAAATACAGTTAATTTTCTAATATTTTATACCTACTTTTTCTACTTGTATAGCAATTATATCCGCGATGAAATTATATATTTCTATACACTAATTTTAATACAATTTTAGGTCACTTTTGTAATTATTATGTCATTATGTAACATTTCAGAGCTACTTTATAGGTCATTTTAAAAGGGTCATATCAAAATCGGGGTTTTTGCAATAATATACGTATGTAAGTGACCGAAATATTTAATTAGAACTTATGTAAAAACGGGTAATTTTAGACTTCTAGGAATTTTTTTTATAGAAAAATGTATTTGAGAGATTTTGTTAAAAACGGGGCCTGGAACGTTTCTATTCATATTAAAGAGTAGCATCACATAGCACTTAAAATTTAGATCTCCAACACTGCCTTTATAGCGTTATAAAAACTTTACTTTATTAAATTAGATAATAGATATATTTTCCTTCAAATCGTAATTTTTATAATTTCGAAATGGGCCTTCATCATAATTAGCAAGAGCTATAGTTACGAATACTTTTTAAATGACAGATGACAAAGAGGAAGAAGGACAGAACATTGTGATTGCTTATCTGAACTAATATCTATACTTCACGAAGATCTTGCAGGTTAATTCACAGGATCTTCTGGAAAAATCCTACTTCTCCTACCTCTGTACCTAACCACAATATGTAGTTTTATAACCTCTTTGCTGATAAAAAGCTATGTATTGTGTATTTTAACAGTTTGACTTGCGGTTTTAAGGAAAGTGTTCTAAATTATAAACATTTTATAATCTTCAGATTTCAAAACTGTACAGTATCATTAAATTACTTTTAGGAAATAAATTTTATCTTAGCGACAGATATATGAATAAATAATATTCCCTACACGAGTTTTTGGATATGCGTGCTTAAGCACAAATGCTTCAGGGTTTATTTAACCACTGACGAACTTTGAAAACAGTGAGACCACCGGCTTTATCCCTAGCGCAAACAAAATTTTGCATTTAGTAGTGAAAAGCAATGGATATTGAAGCTCTTCGCTTCAATAAAAGGAATTAGGAGTTATAAACAAAGATGATAACTTTATTTTTTAAACTATATCCAGGAAACGAGCTTTTGATTCTTAGTAATGTTTCTTATTTTATGCAATTATAAATAAATTTACAAATTAAGTTTTCCATCACGAATGCTCTATATAGTTCAATGATTCACGAACAAACTTTTGTCTTCTAGAGAACTTATTGCATTTTAAGCACACAGGTATAAATTTCTTGTGCTTGATAGATGTTAATGAAATGCATTATATTGTCGTCGTCATTGACAAAAACTATTTATTACTTTATGATTGTGCATATAGGTTATGAAGCAGTTTTAGAATTTTACGTATTGAATCTTGAATATTTATGGAAATTGCTGCTATCTATATTTTCAGCTCCTGCTATTTTTAATTCCTAACATCCCAACTAGTAATATGCCTTATTTAAGCCTCTTCTTTATTGTATTTCATAAAACAATGCCTAATTGTTTAAGGTGTGTATTATCTACCTGTAACACACATTATTATTTTTTAAATTACAGCCTTAAGCCAAGTTTCGTAGCCTATAAGTTCATGTTTAACATATATAGTAGGTACAACCTGCATTTATAGACAAAATATACGAAAAAATATTATCATGGTCACCGTTATAACACATTTTAGAGTAAATCTTAAGATCTCTAATCTTTTTAATGCTTCAAAATTCACATAAATGAAAAACATAGTTTGAGCTTTTTGGTAATTGCTTCTACTATATCTAGGCTCGTTTGTGACCAGTAAGTCAGTCTATTAGGAATACGAGTACCTACATATAAGATAATAAACTTTCCATCAACAAAGTAATCAACAGTTCCTATCAAAGTTTACAATTGTATATACCAGTACTTAAAAAAAACCATACAATCTAAACTTAACTGATTGTATTATTAATTACGCTTACGTGATACATTCTTTTCCCAAAAGTTCAATTGTCTAACATTATAAATGAGAAAAAGAAGCTTATTCATATCTTCAGTTAATGTAGGTACAAGTAAAACTGTGACGGAACTGCAGCTCAGTGTTATTGCTTATAAATTGAAGATTACACATTTTTTTAAAAGGTCTACTTCTTGCTATTATGCGAGTGCACTGAAGTGATTCAGCTATTATTGCATCAACGGTAATATTCGTAACTCTTGTAGCTTCACTTAGAACAAAATTACAGTTCTTTGTTCTCGTGTCATTAAGTAGTTTGTATCTGCCCTGAATACACTGATTTATAATTCGTTTGAAAACTGCTTCTCCTTCACTATAAACACTCGCATATCCATTACAAATGCATTCATAGTTATAGTCCATTTTAAAATTAGATTGACATTGCAAATAAGTTAAACAGTAAAGTGAAACCAATTCCTAGCCCGTGATTTACCCGCGCAGAAAATATGTTCTGATTGATTAAAGTTAGATATGAATCGATTCCTACTGGATGGAAGCTCCGTAGCAACGAATTGTTTTCCAGGCAATAAAGGATGGGATGGCGAGACTAGGTGGATATTGTGGTGTTATTTACGATATCAGGTTAATTTCAAAATGGACTACACACTTCCAAGATATTCCAATGGATGCAAACAGAATTTAATTGAAGGTACAATATTTTAGAAAATTGTTTGAAGGGAGTGTGACCCAAATAGATTACCTCGAAATGGAAATCCAAAAGGTAAGTCACGCCTCTGTATTACTGATGTGATCCACTTGTTTCAAAAATATGCTGAGTTACACGGAAGTCGACGTTTTTCTCTAGTTTGTCGATGCATCATAGAGTCAGTACGTTTTGGGGCGCATTTTGAGCACTTATTATAAGCCCATGAATATAAATAGTATATAATTCAGAATTGGCCAGAGAGCACAAGGTGAGATTATAATAATTTAAGGCAACTGAAAATTACAACAATTTAAGATAAGACAATTCGTTATGTTTTGCAGATTATTTAAATTAAAACATTAGTTTGAAAATAATATATTCTAATTTTCTAAATAGTTTTAATATAACTATATTGAAATCATTCTTAAAGTAGTGATTTTAAGCAAAATATGAAGATAAGAAGACAATGAAGTTTAATTTCAAATTTTCTGAAAAAGCATAATAATATTGGGGTTTTCTGTGTTAAGATCGACACAGTTTCTCTTCCTAAATTAGAGAGACTTTCACAGAGCTAGAATATATTGCAAGTTTGATCAGCTATATCACAGGTATTGTTGACTTTAGGTATGTCCAGATTGTTCTCTGTAAAAGCTATATTTTTCCAGAAACTAATAGAGAAATGAAACTTGAAATATAAGTGGCTTGTAACTTTGAACGCATGAATATTTTCATAAATTAAAAGGAACTTCATCACCAAAAGGTTGAATAAATTTGTGTTAAAATTAACGAGAATTAAAAAAAATAGATTTTACAATTATAACTCAACATTATATTAAGTACATCTTGGTGTACATTTCGTTATTAAGGTTTAATGAATATATTATAACATTTTAGTAAACTTTGGTCAATAGTTATTGAGCAAATGAGACATTAAAATTTTAATTTTACTTTGGCAAGATAATCCTTTGAAGGATTGTCCTTCCCTGTTCCCTTAACGCGTTAATAACACTAACATTTTTTGTGCATGTAAGCATTAAGTATACCTGAAATAGTGGCTAACATACTTTACTGCACTGTGTTTTAGTGTTTCAGATCAGATTATAAACTATTCTATATAACAATGTTATATTTCTACCAGTAAGAACATCTTTACTAAATTTGGGTTGCTCTGGAATATTGTGAAATACAAAGTGAATTAAAATTGCATTACGCCGAGAAAGATTATAAAAGCTGCAAGGGGTAGGAAATGGACACAAGAAATAATGATGAAACTTTGTTTTATGATTCAAAGTAAGTCGGAAAGTAAGGTAGATTTGGAGCGAAATGGAATCTCCCCCTTGCCTTACTTAATTGAGTTGGTAGCTAAATTTCCAGAACTAATACAAGATCCAAGGTTTCGTTTTACCTTGTTAAATATAAGATAAAAATGAAATATGAAAATAAGGTAGGTTGGAAATAAAGCTCTGCATAAAGAAATGAATGCGTGGAAAAATCTTTAGCATTTCGAAAGAATGAAAGTTTTAAAACTCCACTAAAAGTAATAATATACCTATCTTCGACGTGATTCGCTTTGCTCTCTTCAGTTATCGAAGTTCAGAAGGCCTTGTAGACTTAACAAAATTACTTTGTGTTAGTTATATTATATTAGCCACAACAATCATGTTAATATTTATGTTGATTTTCGAATAAGACGAGTTTGTATTAGGTAACGAAGATACGAAAATATACTTAAGGTCACTGAAATATCTTTTCGTGTTGATTTTCTGTTTGCGTCCATGGATAACGAGGAGGTTATGATATAAAACAATATAACCACGAAAACAACATGTCCAGCTTCTTGGACTTTTCACAATATTATTTCTTTGGATTCAGGAACGTTAAATAATACATGTTCTTTGTTTAAAAATCGAACATGACATACCTGTTAATGGATGATTATCTAAATTAGCTGCATTCACTTCTATTGAAACCAATGCTCAGAAAACCATTTGCACAAAGTAACTTGCAGTGTTCATTTATGAATAAATAGTTTACGAATTTAGTTCTAGTATATTGGTCAACCTGAGTCTAATTAAACGTAGGAGCTGAAGTAACATTACGAAGGTTTGTTCTCAAAATACCTTTTTGTAATCCCATTTTACCTCCATTTTTAAGTTCTCCTCTCCCTTGCATATCACAGTGTACCATGGCTGTACATAAAAATTGAATTTTAAGCATTTGAGACAAAAATATTGAGGATATTAAGGATGCAACTAGTTAGAAATCTCAGATACAAGCGCAATAATTCTGGGTCGCATAATCTCTGTACGTAACCTCTTGTTCATAGACATAGACATTTTATTCCTACCTACGGTTAATAAAAATCGTTAATATAAGAATTTTTTTTTATTTACCTTTCCTTATTGGCATTTAATCTTTTATAATTTTAATAGCCTCAAAAAGGAATATTGCTATTTTGGAAATGGTTTATTTAGAATTTTAATATTGATTAACCCACAACTCTGTGGAGCTTCTCGTAGGGAATTTAATGCTCAGATATTTATTTTCAGCATTGGTTATTTCTTTTGTTTAAACAAAAATATATTCTAATACTTGCGATTGGTTTTTGTCAAATATCGTGTGTAAAAACATAAATGAGACAATTGCAAAACACCTTAAAGAATATTCTAAAATGAAATAAGTAGAGGGTGGTTACATTTTATATTACATCACCAGTTTATGGAAACATTTTAGTCTAAATTATTTAGCATATATCGTTGTTACTAATAAAGATAAAGAAAACAGTTTTTAGTAGGATCTGGTAGTATGAATTTGAAGCTGTTTATGCTTTGTATAAATGTTAAATGTGAGCTATCAGGTAATGTTATGAAACTGATTGATAATGTTATACAAAGAAAATAATTCTTTTTAAGCGAAAAGAATTTTTGTGTAAACCTTTGATTGTTCTTAAATGAGTTTTATCTGTGTGTAAGGAGCTAACATTTTAAACTCTTATCGCAGTGGTTTTCTGTAGCACCGCTTTCAATTATTGTTACATGCAGAAGAATCATCAACTTCAACAGCCTTATAATTTTATAATATGAGTCAACATATCCTAAAACTGCCACAATCTCAGTTCGTTCTTATGGTGGTTGACTACGCAATGTGTAGAAACCATTATGCTCCCTTGCACAAACGTTGAAATTCCTCCTCCAAATTTGGCACGTAGTAACGGTTGAGGGATTGTCTGGTGTAATCAGGGACCTGGAGGTGTCGGATGCGACTCCTGTGGAGTCCAGGGGCCGTTTCCTGAAGCAACTCCGGTCACGATGGTGTCGTTATAGTCGCCATCATCCCTGCTGATCGCGTTCACCATCTCCTCGTTCTCCTTCCGAACTGTAACATAAGTGAACGTTGTATATTAGCCTTTTGCTTTAAAAGAACACCATAAGAAATATACAGTGTACATCTGCACACAGAAAATCCAATTAGCCGTAAACCAGATGTCCAAATAACCATTATCTGGAAGAAAATAAATGTTTGCTCTTCATCTCTACAATTATGGTATAAAGAAAAACTGTTAATCTCTAACTCTGAATGGGAATAAGAAGAAGAATAGAAGAAATGCTGGACTTTGTGGATTTGAGAAGTCCATATATATAGAATGGATGAAAAGTTTCTCCCCATTTTATGAACTGAGCCACTAAGGTTTGATGCTCTGTGGAGACGAACCATTCCCACAGTTGTTTGTGTGCTGTGATTAGTGTTCTTATGATGCTGCATTTTCTTCAAAGCAGATCCTTTTCATAAGTTTGACACGTCTGTAAGGTCGTTTTCTTGTTAAGTTAATGCAAATTTGTCATTCAATAATGTTTTTAGGCTATTTGTTTTCTCCTAAACAATTAATTGTATGACTAAATATTAATTAGGGAAATAAAGAATCAGTCTTTTCAAATTTTGATTTTCTATAATTTTATGTATTGTACACGACTTGTATAAATTATTTTTAACTTCGTCTGTATACGGCTCTGGGGTCATCTGTGTTTTACATCTTGGATTTTAGGGCTTCATCTTTAAAAATAGGGCCAAAACGTGAACATGCTCGTTCATGGCGCTTCTCAAGAAAACATTCCCTGTTGTTTGGGATGACTGGCCTGGCAATAGCCTAGACCTAAACCCTGTAGATCACATGTGGGCCAAACTACAGGTTTCAGTCTTCAAAGAACCACGTCCAAATTAAATAAAAACGAAAGAACCGCCTCCATGTAACGGAAACCGACGTGTTCAGGAGGAATGTGATAGTACCTCTGAGGAGACGACAGTGCTCGCGGAGAGTTTGGCAGAAGAGTTGAAGAATGTCTTTATAATCAGGAACGCCATAAAAATACTGAGGAAGTGAACAGATGACTTCTCAAATCGTTCTCAAAGTGTAAAATGGAGTTGTACAAAAACACAGTTATTCTAAAAGAGCTTGAGGGATAAATTTATAGTTCGCCCTGTGTGTATGTATATATAGAATTATTAAATGGCATAAATAATCATGGCCAATTTCTAGCACAATTCCTAAATGAGAAAACCTCATATACAGAACGAGTTTCCTCACAATCACACGTGTATAGAATATACACACGTGTATATAAATTATGTGTATAATAAATAAACATTTAAGTTCAACTTAAATATGGAAATGAATCGTTCCTCCATACTAGCCGTGTATAGGCTAAGGTTTTGGATAGATAGAGTGAACCTGAAAACTTGGAGAATTTAATGTCATGACGGCACGTTGGCCACTGTAGCTCAAAGATTAAGAGCGACCGGACGGAAACCAGGAGATCTGTGGTTCAAATCCCAGCCATGACATTGGATTTTTCAGCTTGACTTTAACTATCCAAAACAATTTAGAACTATATTAATGATTAATACTAATAACCCATGGCGTGACAGCCCATAGAGGGCCAAGGCCTCTCAACCCGACTGGTAGCCTCACGCCCACATACGCAAGGTAGAGGTGGGCCATCATCCAACCGATACATCTTGGCATCTCAGCTGGAAAGTTGGCTTTCTTGACCAGGACCGCTTACCTATCGTAAGCTCCTCAATTTCCTCACGATGCTGAGTGGGCACCGGTCCTGTACCCGGAACTTAAAATACGCACCCCCAGGGTTGGGATCGATCCCGAATGGCATTCCGTGGCAGGGAACCAAAGTATGCTGCTTTAGCCCACTACGCCACGGCGCAGGACTACATTAATGATTATAACTATAAAATCAATAATACACATCGCCTCCTTCTGTAAGTAATGGTTCAACTATAATGTACCTACACGTTGAACGTTTTTATTTCATTATATAAAAACTAGGGAGAGTTCCAATTTCATATCTGCAGTTTGTTCTATAAACCTCCCATTACATATATTTATTAAAATTAATTGGTATGTAGTATATTTAATATTTTATACTTAAAAGATTTACTAAATGAGCTTGAGATAATGTTCAATGTCATACTTAGTAGTTAATATCCTCAACGACTTTGCCTTAAAATGTTTGAAGCAGGTCCGATAACATGTAACTTTTCGATTGAGAAATTATTAAAGTTTAAAGACAGAATGAGAACGTGATTTTAATAAGATGTCTAAGTTTGGTAACACTACCACGTAATATTTAGCATAGTTACTAAGCGATATGGGCCATTTTTAATAGGAATAACTATCTTGGGTTCACTATAAGTTTTTTTGTTGTTGTTGCTTGTTCCATTTATACCCCGCCTTTAACTACTATGGTCATATCGGCGGCCGTTCTCCTTTGGAACATACCGAAGGTGCATTTATAAGTTATGTTTATTTCTTGGGTAAATATATAACCAGACTGTGCTACCAAAGAAGATAAGGAATCCAAAAGAGAACCGACCTTTAGGGACCTCGCAAAAAGTGGTTTGATGATACAGGTGATAACACTACCCCTTCAAGGGAAAAGAGGAAGAAGGCATACGTAACGCTTTCAGTTAACATTTTCTCTATTTTACAAATGCTTTAGTAGCTATATTTAAGATTAGAAATAGATAATAATATTGTGCAGAAGTCATACGAATTATTTTTTTAAATTCACTTGTTCTCAGCGTCTCATTCTATATTGGACGAGAAAGACGGCTTAACTTTTCTCAAATGCCTCTTTATAAGGCTTGAGGTTCTATTACATACTGTACATACATGAAAACTGGAAATAAAAGAGAAATAAAGCTAATACAATTAATTTAAGGTATACAACAGTGTATCACTATTAACATTATTTGTTTTTTGCAAATACTTTTAATTGTGTGTGCGTGCTTGTGTGTGAGTGAACAGCAAACTAAAAACAATTAAGGTAATTAAATACTGAAATTTAGCAGCTATTCAAATTAAGCAGCAGAAATTCAAATTATGCAGCTTCCAAAAACACGCAACATGAAAATTTTAATTAACAATTGCAAGGAGTGAGCGTCGTTATTGCGTTCCCTTGGGTGACGATGGTTCGTGATAATGCTTAGATTGATTGCTGACATCATCCACACAATGGTGCTGAGGACGTCGTCACCTGGGACCCCTAGCTCTCTGGGACGCGTCCTTATCTGCTGACTCTGGTAATCGCCTCCGTCATCCTCTGCGATGATGGTGAGAACGATGATGCCCGCGGCTGCTCTAGACGTTCTCCTAAATACTATGGTTTTAGGATTGGGTTACAAGCAATGATCTCTTGAAGTGCAGGTTTGTGTGTGTGGAACACTTGGGCTTAGAACAAAACAGTTTTCTTGTCTTGTGGCAATCACTTACATATATTTCACTTAACACCGTGGTGAAGTTTCTTATGACAAACTGTATGCGGACCTCACATCAACGAAAGTGTTCTCCTTTGTTGAGTATGCTTTTGTCAGCGTGTACCACAAAGCTCCTCAGTTCTCACCCGCACTATAAAAATAAACTTATCATGTTCACGATATCCGCGCGACTAAAGTGTAACTTGTAACACCCGCGAAATACACGCGCGCAAACTTTTCGCTCTAGGAGACGTAGCCTCTCTACCACGTATGCGACTATTGATAATTCCGCGCGATCTTTTCGTGCTGACAGACGTAGTTTCTCTTCCACGTATGCGGCAGCGACTGGCTAAAATTCAGCTTTCTATAACTTTTTATTTTAACTGGCTTTACAAACACCCCTTCCACTGCTTACATGGGAGAGTGATGTAGCTGTTCTCTTATTGGTTGACCACAATCGCCGAAATCACTTTTTTATTTTTGCGGGAAGTATTTTTAAATTGACTTGTTGAGAGAATGCATATGACATCATTTTTAAGGGAATAACCTTTTCCTTAATTTTTTTTAAGGATTCACCCGATTTCTCCTGTCAGAACTTTGCTTGAATGCACCACTTGTAACCCTGAAGATTCATGGCACTTCTCGCCTTTTGTTACCGAAGAAAACACCTCCTCTGACTTCAGGCCCGTTTCGAGTTCGTCTGACATACTGTGACTTTGTGGGTTCGTGAAATTAAAAGTCCAATTGCACAAACTCAAAATGTTCTTTACCAGTTCGTCTGTCACAGGTCCATTGCACGCTCACAGTTACTTACAACTCCTCTGATACACGTATACGGTCTTCCAGTCCGTCCGCTCCCGCGGCGCTCCTCACGGCTGCTCGCCAAGAACTGATCTGACTCGTCAACTGCAGGCCTTATATATTGAAGATCGCCGTTTCTGGAAGGTTCGCGGCGCGCACAATTATCCCGAGGTTTCCAGACGTCTGGTGGGGGGGGGGGAGACGGTACAGGGCTCGTGCCGCCCTCCTAATCATCCCTTCAGTTAGTGACACGAGACAAATGGGTAGGCGTGGTCTGAATGCTTCCCACCTGGCCCTACTGCCGGCCGGTTCTATCGGGAGGTTCGACGTTCGGGTGACAATACACATATACAAGTTTTTTTACAAGGGAAATAATTTTTTAACATGTAAGAAACATATAAGATATCGTGTATGTAACATAGAGTTGACAAAAGTTTTAATTAAGTTTTAACATATGAGTTATTATTAGGGGCAGAGAGTACTGTTTCACAATGATACCAAAGAAAAAGGTTTAAAATGCCACTACTGTGATTATCTAAAAATTACTCGACCATTCTCACCAATAACAAAATTGTTCCAACGCTAAATGGTGCTTATAGCTATGCAACGTTTCTTAAGACTACCTGGACAACAGGGCGCTGGGGCGGGTTTTCTCCGGGACCTCCGGTTTCCCCCGCCATCTCATTCTACCGGTGCTCCATCTTCATCTCATGTATCATCAGTATCACCGCCTGCGGTGCCGTATGTAGTAAAAGCGGGCGTTAAACACTGCACATTTCATTTTTTAAGACTACCTGGGGTAGGGTGGGTACAGGTTAAAGTGCTCCACATGCTTTTGTGTGAATATTAGATAATTTTTCATCCATTATTTGGCAAAGCTGACTTTGTTACAACCATTAGGATTAAGGAGTTCAAAATAGAGATAAACAGTCTGTATAATTGTACAATAGTTTCATAATGAACGGAGGAAAATATTTTGTTAACTACTCAATTACCAGCATCATATTAGCGTCCACGGTGTGCCAGAGTTTCATTCCGTAGTTCTACGGACACGCAGGTGTCGATTTTAAGAATTTTTAGAAATTATTGGTGTGGGTCTGTTTGAACCTTTGAACTCGAAATCAATAGGCCAGTACCTAACAAATTGAGTGGACGACAGAACGGAAGAAGGTAAATTAAATAAAATGAACATCAGTCGAGTTTAAAACGCTTCCTTTGCAACTTTCAGGCAGCCACCTAGTAATATTTATAAAGTTTTAAAGTGCCTTTATCAGTTTTCGAAGAATTTCTCGAGCAAGATCTGTCTGCTAGTTGTACAGCATCAACTGTAGAGTTTTAATATCTTCCTTCAGTGCCAAGTTACGTCTGTTGATGTTGTGAATCAGAAAATTCCCCGTAGTGTTTTTTCAGGAACTGACAGTCGTCACAGTTTTCCTTCTTTCCACTCGAACACGTTGATATTTTAAACTTAGTGACGCACACGTATTCTAACTATACGTTTTATACCTCCGAAAGTTGTCGAAATACTTCCCTGGAAAACGTTTAATCCGGGCTTATGACAAACCTAAGACGCACGGCCTATAAACTAGCGTTGCGTTGTTTCCTAGACTCATACAAACCATCGCAACGAAATTATTTGAAATTAAATTAGAACAGCTATTTTGTTTTTAATTTAATTTTTCAACAGGTTAATAGAAGAAAGCAAAATAGGCATTTCACGATAACGTGGAAAACATGCGGTTAAGTGTGTTAAATGCATATTCATCTTTGAATCAGTCTCTGTCAGCCCGCCACGGTAGAGTGGTGGTAGCATGTCTGCCTCACTCTTCAAGAGGTACCGAGTTCGAATCTCGGTCAGGGTGGGTTACCTGGATAAGGTTTTTCCGGGGTTTTCCCTTATCCTGAAAAACGAATGTCGGGTAACTCTAAGCTCCATGGACCCCGGGCTCATTTGAGCATCATTTCACCTATTCCATTCATTGTCCGATATGACTTAACGTTGGAGGACGTAAATTATAAAAAAAAGTCGCTATCACGGTTCTCATTGTAATATTACTGCATATCTCTTAAGGTTTACGAAATATATAAAAGTTATTCAGAATGAAGGTAGAGGCTATTCGCCGATAATTGGAAGTATGCATTTTTTCATGCATACAAAACATACTGTAGTTTGGAAATTAATTGTTCTTCCACACTGGCCGTGTGCAGGCTAAAGTATAGAAAGGTAGAGTCAGACTGAAAAATTCAATGCCATAGCCGAGATTTGAACCACGGATCTTCTGGTTGCCGTCCAGCTGCTCTAACCCTTGAGCTACTATGGCCAACGTGCTGACATGACATTGAATTCTCCAACTGACTCGTGTTTTTCTCGATAAACCACTTAGGAGTTCTCATAAACACATGAGACAACTACCTTAATGGCGACTTACAACATGTAAGTACTTTAAGGCCCGGGCTTAATAGTTAAACGCTATTAGGTCAATTATGTGGTTAATTATAAAGCCCGTGCCTTAAATTACTTACATGTTGTAAGTCGCCATTAAGGTAGTTGTCTCATGTGTTTATGAGAACTTCTAAGTGTTTTTCGGAGAAAAACACGAGTCAGTTGGAGAATTTAATGTCATGTCGGCACTTTGGCCATAGTAGCTCAAGGGTTAGAGCGGCTGGACGGTAACCAGAAGATCCGTGGTTCAAATCCCGGCTATGGCATTGAATTTGTCAGTCCATACTGTAGTTTGACAGAAGTCTTCAGAGCCAGTTTTGAGGAAATCAAATAACGATGAACCAAAATAGAACATATAGAACAAAATAGAGGTGAAGTAGTTCAATATGAAGGTTCCTCTGCTCCGGTTCACCAAGTTAATCGCCTTCTATATTCATTCTTCAGCAAACTATACTAACAAAAGTTAATTTTATATTAACTTCATATTATCGAGAGTTTTTATAGCATATTATCTCACAGGGAAAAGTAGCTTTTGGGAATGGGAAAAGCTTCACAGCTTTTTTGCTCTCGTTGTTTTCGATAATGTGATATTGTACCTCAAAGCATCAATATAGAAAGTGAAAGTACAACAAAGAATAAACTTTGGAAATACAACAAATACTTGAGTAGGCAAATAAATACAATATATTTTCAGTAAAAGTCAACCTGAGGGAAATATACATTTCAAAAGGTAAACAAATCGGAAGCATCTATCGAATCATGGAGGTCTGCCACATACTCCGTTACGGTTGTCATACTCCAGCTCGGTACAGAGGACAAAATAATGTATTTGGGCGCTCTTCCAAACATTAATACTGCTTCTATGCATATATAGTGAGTAACAATTTATTTTTAGTTTTTTTATTTTGTTTGGAAAAAGGGCCTCACACAAATTTGCGAATAACAAAAAAGATGCTATTAACATATTTGCACATTAGTAGCACTCGCAGCAACAACCTTGCTGAGACTTAAATCTACTATTAAATGACAAGAATAAAAATAAATCTGAAGGTTTCAAACAAACAAACTTACTTGTAGGTTCTAAAAATACTGTCATAGATATGCTGCTAAAATTAAACTCAAGATATATCATGTTATCATTTCGCACATTAACAAATATTGTAACTTTGTGGGTTTGTAGAATTAGAAGGCCGAGTTGCAGAAATTAAGCATCTCCTTTATTTCCGTAGCAATACACTGTCCGATTCTCACGTAACAACATTACATCACAATCTTCCAAGGTCGAGGACAATAACAAACACTTGCAGCTGATTACATTAGCTCTCGTTACAACAACACTGACTGTTACATAACTACTGCTTACTCACTCTTGTTTACAACTGTTTCACAACTACAACTGTCCTGCTAGCGTGTCACAATCCCATTTATATCTCCATTCATGATTACTAGACTGTTCTGTCAATCACTAGAAGTTTCTGGAAAACAAGCATCTAGTTACATAATTCGAACATTCTATTACCTTCCAGAAACGTAACTTAATCTACCCGACGAGGCCTTTGCCTCAGTTATCTTGCCTGCCGGAACTATCTGTTTACACAAGTTCGTTATCTACGTGTAACCTATCCGTTCCTTTGTGTGCCAAGCCGCCTTATTGCGATCGGGTTCGCGACAATATTCTATCGTAAATTGAGCCATTTTCGATATAATCTAAATAACATTTCACACAAATGTCAAAATCCGGCAATCAAGAACAGAAAAATCAATATAAGTTCTTATTAGCAATTATTAGAAGCGCCAGTTGAATACTTTGCATTCTTCACACTGTTCTTTTTGCTATAATCTTCTTATGAACTTGCTAATGTGAATTTTTGTTTCGTATTTACCGTTCTCTTGTTCAAAATACACTGTTCTTTCTGTGACTTCATTGTTTGTCCAATAAAACGACGATTGTTTGCTTTCTGTACTACTTATCTACATCAACTAGAGGAGAAATTGATTTACAAGTCCAGTTTAACAGTAATGCGTGTTACCCTAGATCTTGGGCAGTTCCCTTGGACATTTCCCCCATGGTCAGCCTGGTTTTCCTAATATGTATTTTTGAAACATCTTTTCCCAGAAAGAAATTTCCAAATAACTTCCTCAGATCTTTATGTTGCACTATGGAATAAGTTTTGAGCATAATGCGGCTACCCAGACTTCTGTAATTAAATACGCATGAATTAGAACTCCTGCGTCTAAAATGGCAGTCAAACATAATTTTCAATATAGAGGGCTATTGTGACCAGTTTACTAAGAAACATCACAATGTTCCGCCTACATTGGTACAATGGTTTGATACAACGTTTTCTGAGGAGGTGAGCACACATTGTTACTTGAAAGAATACTTTTATACGTAGATACTGGAATGTTCGACAGTGACACACCATTACCTATATAGTCTAAGAACAACTTTTATGCCCGCCTCGGTAGCGTAGATGGCATCATGTCTGCCTCACGTTCAAGAGGTCCCGAGTTTGAATCTCGGTCAGGATGAGTTACATGGATAAGGTTTTTCCGGGGTTTTCCCTTATCCTTAAAGACGAATGACGGGTAGCTCTAAGTTCCATGGACCCTGGGCACATTTGAGCATCATTTCGGCCATCTCATTCACTGTCCGAAAACTTTTATGGGCAAAACGCGAGAGAAAATGCTTCCACAATCTTAAAACACTGGATTTTAGGTTTTTGTTTAACTTTTTATAATAAACATTATATAAAAGGAAGACATTAAAGTTAAGTAATGTTCATTTGGTACACATAATTCTCAGACCTATTAAACCTATTTCTAAGAAATACGAACACATTGATTTGTTTATGTTATTATGCTATACCCAACTTGTTTGCTTACATATCAACAAATGTTTCAATTTTTAATTAAAGTAATTATCTATACGTGGCATGGAACGATGCAACTATTAATAACGTATCCATCACTCTCCGCATGGGAGTTCCAACGTCGGTAAAACTGGATCATTCACAAAGAAATGCGTTGTTATTTTTATTATTTGTGGGGATGGGCGTTCTCAGCATGTAATAAGAAAATAACCTTAATTATTTTGTTGAATCAATGTTGAGAGAAAGTAAAATTATACGCAAACACTTTTAAATTAATATATTTCATTACATTCAACCCGCAATTCAGAGTAGATTTACGGCACCCCATCTTTCTATAATTACATTATTTTGTTTCTTAACGACTCTGTTAATTGCTGGGATTATATCAGCGCCTCCTACGTGTCGGAACTTTTTCCGACAAGAGCTCTTTTATGTACCCTTAAATTTACTGACATGAGGCCGTCGCTTTTAAGTAAACTTTAAAAGTCATTGGTGTGAACCGGGGTTAAACCCACAAACTTGGGATCAACAAGACAGCGCCTTACCAAAAAAGACCACCCAGACCGATCCCTTCTTTCTCGGAAACCGTATATATTCAAAGGTAGCAAAATAGCTTGATAGCATACATTAAATATGCATAGCAGTACAGTAGTTAAAATAAATAGTGTAATCAATCTTTACTATTTGAAACAGTCATTCTGTATCATAAAAACAGCATACTGCTGTAGCATTTTAACGGTTGGAAAATTGCCAGAAACTGAAGCAGATTTTAGTGGAATCGTATAGAAGGAATTAGGTTACGTGATAATTCGTGTGCCAACCCATCTGCATAGCAACGAAACGCAGCGCAATTCAAGCTAATGAATGAATGATGGCTTTGCCGAATTGTATAAATGCAGCGATCAGTATTCCAGCGCAAAATTTAAGGCTAGTATTTATTTTGAGGCTTGGAAGGCTGGTATTAAATGCAAAATCATACATTTTCAATCAGCAAAAATGTTTTAGGTCACTTGGAATGATCTACTATTACACTACCCAGCAGGACGGCGTTACAGTGTGATATAATCATTGGAAACTAAGTTTTAGAATGAGTGAATTACCCTGGCGCCGTAGAATGTTTATTCACTGCATGAATAAACTGGTACAGGCTTCTTTTACTGTGCACAAAAGTTCCGTGGATAATAATGTAAAGCACTCTAAACATGATTTTAGCACGAGCTGTTATCGATTTTATGCTCTTGACCCCATAACACTCCACAAAAGTTTGTTTTCTTTACCGAGAAGTTATGTTCCAAGTTGAGTTTATGCGCATCTCTTGGCGGGAGGTCTGGAGATGTCGTAAGCCAAAACTGTTAACTCGTTTTCCCCCTTGATCATCTTGAAACCTGCCTTCGCAAGGTTTGGACACTTTTTGCAAAAGCAGTTTTGGGAGCTATACGATACATTAGTTACGGAGTGTTTGTTACACATGCAAGTAAGGCGATCCAAAACAAGCCAGTCAAACTATATTTCCACTCGTTCCAAACGGGCAAACATCTCCTTTGCTTGAACTGATAAATACTTGTGTGGTCGAGCTTGTGGTAGTCTTTTTAGTCAAAAAGTAATTTAATTCATACCCTTTTTGATCCTTGAGTTATAATACATTTTAAAACATTATATATAAGGATTTAAATCAGAAATAGCAGTACCTGGATATCTAGGCTTATGCAGACCTTAATTGGGCAGTAAAAGCTAGGAAGTGACGATAGTAGCAACAGTCGAAAATTTCTTCTATATGGTTAACAGTTATCCCCTTCTTACTCCTTATGTTCTTTCATGCAGCACTTCATTGTATCAAGAATTTAATTCTTCTTTATCATTTCAAGGCTTTTCTGGCTCCAAAATTTATATTAATTGTGTGTGTTGATCTGAGCAGCTTGTCCAAAATCAATAGTTTAATACTTTCGAGATCCGTATTCACCCACTATATTTACTTATATTTTGGCATTTATAATAATAAGCAAAGTCACTGTGTGCAAATGTTCACTCAACCAAGGCACCATGAGTGCTGCTGAGCGAATCAATGACGAGAACGTATTCATCTGTCTTACAGTAGTCATCCTGTACGTCACACTCCACTTGGTTGGAAGTTTATTGGTACACAATTTTGTAAATATGTAAAAGTAGATGAATGCCATTGGTCCGGATATTCCATCATACGTAGGGATTGGGTACTCTACTGTTCCAAATACTCAGTTTTGACGATTTATCATGGATTAGAACGTCTTCCGTTCCAACCTTTTGTTGCTTGCCATCTTACCGTAGGTCTCCCGATATCCCCCAATCGGTTGATAGTTGTAGACTAAATTTTGAAAATCGGCTTTTATCCTTTTGTTGAATATATTAACACCATCTGTTTTTGTATTGTTTTGTACCACATTTCTTTTTTACTTTATAGCCCATGCTTTGCGTATACATGCCTCGAGTAGCGGTTTGACCATTCGCTTAACTCTCGTGACCATTGATCACTATATATTAGACCATACACGGGTAAAGATGGGTAGAAGCATTAAGTTTTGTTAGCTTAACATTGCATTTCAATCGCGTATCTGTTGTTTGGATTATGATGTATGGTACAGGATGACCATGAAAATATCTGCCATACAATTTACGAAGATATCAGGTTCTCTTTCACGTGATAACCTTGTGCCGATTAAAATGATGATGATCACTCAGGACAAGAACGAAAATAACGCTAGAACACATTAGGGTCTCAGTGTACCACTTAAGAACAACCGTTAAACATCGAGAGTTTGCCGTTTTATGGACTCGATTTAGATGCCATACCTAAGGAAACAGAGATGTCTTTAGTAAGAAGACCAAATATCTGCTTTTTGTGACACATGCGTATTTCAGTTTTAATGTAGGCATCGCCTTAATAAGATTTAAGAATTTATCTGAAATTCCTTTAAGGTGATTAACTATTAATTCTTGTTATAATTGTGTCATGGAAATGTTTTTTATTTCAATTAAATGTCACTAATCAAGTAGTCATTGCTTCGGTTCATCCTGACCAAAGTCTGTGTTTTGCTCATTCCAATCTGGTGGTGTTTGTAGGTCAGCACTACAAATAAAGTACCTGAAGATGTAGAGAATCGTATTACTGCAGCGAGAGGCATTCTATTTTTTTTTTACCCAGATTTGTGATAGTACTTCTTCTTAGGAAGTTTACCCCACACAGCACAATGACCCACACACACCCTCCTTAGGCTTTTTACTCCACACAGCACAATTACCTACACAATATTTAGGACACTTAAACCCATCTCAAAAGTAATTTTATTTGTATGAATGTCTTCAATCATTTCTTTGGAGAGTTTGTGGTCGAAAAGTCTTTAGTTATTAGCTTGAAAAGCAAAACTCACAGGTTTACTGCTGTCTACTTAGGGCTCCATCTTTGATCAGCAAGTAAAGAAAAATCCAAGTTAATAAGATAGCTGGAATAGTTTATATATTTTAAAACAGAATTTTAACCTATGTGATTTGCCGCAGAAAAAAGGAAAATATGTATACAAGTATTGGTACACTGTGTGTAATTAAGTCTCAATAATGCTGGAATGCCGGAATATTTATAAGCAGTTAACTGAGGCTTGCTGTTTTATTTATCAGATTTTAACGCACTTCTCTAGGAAGTTTGTCAATAACAACAACTTTTTTCTCGACATATGGTGGGTGTTCACAACGTCTGTTGTGAAACAGCGATTTCTCCAGTTTGAGAAGCAAATCGTGGCAGCCCCGTGGTCAAGAGGTTAGACCACACAACCTCACCAAGGCAGACCTTTTTCGTTTCTAGAGGACTATGTGTGGCCTGGTGGTGGACGGAGGGCCTCTGGGAGGCAGTTTTCCGGTTTACCCCGCCAATCATCCCATTAACTGCTCCACCATTCTTTTCCTTCCATCCATCATTTCGTATCATCTCTTTCCTCAATTCAGGGTTTCTACTGATCATCTATCCTGCTATTCTCTCTGATCTATAGTTTTACTACTCTTCGACAGCCATTCGAACCCAGACGCTAATTTTGTTAGCCGTGATGGGGGCAAGAGGCTGACAATGCTCGTACGAGATGGAGAAACAAAGGAAAAGAGCAGCAAACATATCATAGAATGGATTTGATCATTTTCATACCCATCTCATGAAGGATAGTCTCACAGAATTATGTAAGACTGGGTAATGTGGCAGATAACTGGCGCATTGGTAGAGAATACTGTCCTTTATTCCTAATGAACAAAAAGCGACAGTCCAGAAACCTCTGCTCAATAATTATAATAATCCGAGTCCAAGTTTTGATACGGACTTGCTCCCAGATTCTTACTGCTGCTTTTCTGCTTCCTTCATTATTACCGAAGATCGATTTTTACAGTATTTCATTTGTAGTACGGAGGGTTGCGAGCTGTTTCGTCTAAGGCCGATTTTTATGAGGAAACGCGATTTCTTAGTTAAAGCGCATTAAATGATCATGTGCAGTCATAAACTATATCCTTATTTTAATCTCAGTAAAGTGATGAAGCAGTGATCGGTATGTAAATTTGCAACTCCCCGGCACATGTTTAAACACACACGCAACACTGTGGTATGATTTGTTCCCACTTCCATAGTTAAATCCCTCGATGTGTATAACTGATTAATCTGCAGCAGTGATTGAATCAAATTAGCATACTGCAAAGTGAAGGAATCCGCCCTCCACACCTAGCGTGTACTATACGCTATCATATCTTTGTCCATATATGCCAATTAACGTCTGATACACCATTTTTCTTGGAGATTCACATGAAAGTTCATCTAATTTCCCCCATGTGTCTCATATTTAATCCACACAAGTGCACAGTATTAACGGAATGTCACTGTCACATTCTTGCTACTATTTAAGCTGGTATTGTCTTAGTGTAAGCAGATAAAAACTAAAAATTCCCGCGGCTCAGCTTTTTGTTCCATTGACCCAAGTTTGACAAGAAATACAATTGTTTACAAATTAAAATGCTTCACTAATACTAAATTTTATACATATGCTGGTGTTTGAAAAGTATTTAATGAGGGAGCATCCAACAATTTTTTACTTATTTTTCTTTTGTTTCTTGTAGATACTGATCATAAGCGGGAAAAATGAAATGTAACTGCGGCCGAACTTGCCTTCGGCAATCTTGTATGTACAGTTTGGACGATGGTTCTGTACCGGCGAGGACCGTGTGCGTACTAGTCTAAAGCCAGTTGCTGAGGCTACACTCTCGGTCATGCGCAGCACACTCACTCTCGGTCATGCGCAGTGCACTGAAATGGTCAGCATCGTGGAGAGGTTTGACTAAGTAATATCAGTGTTCCTACGCTTCGTTGTCGAAACGTTAAAATTTTACAAGTTGTATTACATTTTGTAGCTGTGATTATTAATCGCACTGTGTAATGTTTTCTTATTAAGACAAAAATGCCCTCAATTCATATATCTTAAGGTATGCGATTTAGTAAAGCCGAGTTTGCGAAATATGGCCGTGCTGCATTGTCTCCCATCTTCCAGCGCCAGCGGAAGGTGCAAGTGACGTTTAGGTATAGACTCTCCTCGGTGCGCGAAGAAAGTAGGTCACCGGCACAGAACTATCGTTGCAACTGTACTACAGTTCGGCCTCTCGTTCTCCGGCTCTGACATTTCTCGAGAGGCTGTTGCCAGTTATTTAGCGGGAATTTCAAGCAGAGGAACAATGCGTATTTTGAATATTTCACGTCTTTGCATATTTCATGAACCAGTAGCCATATTATTATAATAGCGATAATAATAGGACTTACGAACACACAAAATAGCAAAGAAAGTTCACCAGTCCCTGTAGCTCAGTTGGTAGAGCACCGGCTTGCCGTGCTAGGGGTCCCGGGTTCGATTCCTGGCGGTGGGGTTGGGGATTTTTCTCCTACCAAGATAATTCCCCATCTTCCCCAGACTCTGGAAGTATGAATGAGAGTGTGAATGTGTGCGTGATCTAATGATTAAAAACCAAAGATAACGAGTTAACACCTTCAGTATGTTCCAAAGGAGAACGGCCGCCGATATGACCATAGCAGTTAAAGGCGGGGTATAAATGGAACAAGGAAAAAAAAAGTTCACCAGTGCAAGCAGCTAAAGCCACGTGGTTCAAACAAATTTAACCTGGCAACACGGTGTTGGGTTCGGAAGCAACACCTAGCAGCAACAATACTGAGTGGCGCTAGCAGACAGCTTTAACTTCCTGACCGCAACACCGGATGTAAAGACCCCAGAACTACCAACAGAAGCAGTTAGTGTGTGTGAAAGGTGTGAACGAAATATTCGAATAGAGTTGTGTTATAATGAATATCTTGCATGATAATAAAATTGCAAGTTGGACTTCAATGTTTTAAAGCTAATATAGTACTATCTTTTCATTCTAAAGATAATTTTGAGAATGTGTTGTCAGTTGCTCATTACTGTATGTTGCTGCTATTAACCTTCCCCTTCCACCTCTTGTAGCCACAAAACCTCAGAAACGGAGATGCAACGGCCGTAATAGTGCGGTGCTACAGGCAACTGTAGCCTCTGTGCTGGCGAAATTTATTATTTCGTTCCAGGTAGCTGATCATTGAGTGGAACACAGACCTAGGTCAATCATTACAATTTAAAATGTAATTTTGTTTCCTCCGGGAAATAGGTGTCCGGTAGGAGAAAAATACTGGGTATGGGCACTTTTATCTTCGATGAATTTACATTACAAAATCACAGTTAAATCCGCAACATCAGTGTGAGAATGGCCCTTTGTAAGTTAAAAATATACGATTTCAAAATGTTTTGATTTTACATTATTCGATAGCCTCTGTGTATTCGCTTAACGCATTCTGATATTGATGCTATATGTACTTAAAGGCAAGTGACGATGGCGTTTATTTAAACGTTGTCCCGCGTTGTGATGCCGATTTGTTGTGGACTTTCCTTATTTTGTGTTGGGATGCCCATTTGACGTCGATTTGCTGATATTTTGTGGCTTTTTATTCCCTTTTCTTGGCCCAGCAGCAGTCAGCGAGCATTGACGATTAGTTCACAAGTTGTGGTCTCGGATCGATGGTTATATAATCTTTATTTGTGAAATAACACTTCCTGTATTTCTAAAGATTGCAATTTATTTTAAAAACACAATAAATATATTTAAGATACAATTATGTGTAAAATATTCGCATAAATTCTTCTCTGTCAGTAAAAATTTTCTTCTTTCTTGTTGTCGAAGTCTTTTCCAACTCCACGGTCACCTGATTTTTCATTTCTCATAGCATTTATATAATCCGTTCCTCTTCCTTAACTGCGTCTCTTTTGCTTTATCACTTATTATATTAATATTTTATTAAATAGCTATTCCAACATCTCTCAAGTTTAACTAACATTTTAAAATTAACAAATAACTCTTGCTGAATGTTGTACTTAAAATAACTGTCCCACTGGTGCTGAAAGCAATATTAAGAGCATGGTGTAACTTAAGATACAAACATCTAAGCCGACTCAAAAGCAAACAATTTTATTTTTATATCATTTTTATTTGTCTGTAATATGTATAAGAATATGATGTACCTACCCAACCGAGTGGGAAGGTCCAGACGGTAACGCTTGGCTCTTGTAAAGCAAAACTTACCAAAACCACCATGCCCGCCTCGGAAGCGTAGATGGTAGCGTGTCTGCCCCACGTTCAAGAGGTCTCGAGTTCGAATCTCGGTCAGGGTGAGTTACCTGTATAAGGTTTTTTCTGGGGTTTTCCCTTATTACTAAAGACGAATGTCGGGCAACTCTAAGCTCCATGGACCCCGGACTCCTTTGAGCTTCATTTCACCCATTTCATTTATCGTCCGATATGACAACGTTGGAGGACGTAAATTACACACACACACACACACACACACACACACACACACACACACACACACACACACACACACACACACACACACACACACACACACACATACACACACACGTAAAGACACACTTACCAAAACCACATTACCACCCTGTGGAAAATGCATTTACGCCCAATGCACACTATGAACGTGGCTATTGTCGAAAATAATCGCTAATGGCGGGAGCACATGTTGCACCGTCCTCTACGGATTACCCCAAGCCCCTCCATTTCCGCCACCTCCACGGAAATGCTGCGGGTACGATTCCTGGTGACCTTTTTTCACAGTGTGTTCTTTCGCTGTTTTCCTTAGTCACTAGGCAAATTATGAATTGATTACTTTCCTTTCCGCGACTTCCCGTCCCTTCATTTTATTCAACATCTATTATTCCCGGGTTCAAAGTATCGGCGAAGGGCGAGTATCCCAATGGTAGAATTTAAACTCTTCAGCTGCTATCCTCTAAGTAGGTGCGGCGCTGTGGTTGCCTATTCCTGCGAAGTTGGGTAGGGTTGAAATCCGTGGTGGCTGTATGAAGAAACCTGCTGCCAAGATGAATCTTTAGAATACGTTCTGCGCTTCAAGTTGGCTCGCGCCCTCTGTGCGGTTTCTCGCACAACATGGCACTCTTGAGTTCTCCCTCTCTCCGCGTATGACATAATAGTTTGACTATAGAATCCCCCCGCTGGACACTATCTACCTAACCAGCTAGCTGTACCCAGGTTATTTTATCTGTTCCACTTATAACTTAATTTAAAAACGTAGCAATTCAATTGTGCCATGCCCCTTTTTCGTATCAGACAGGAGCTCTCTCTCTCTCTCTCTCTCTCTCTCTCTCTCTCTCTCTCTCTCTCTCTCTCTCTCTCTCTCTCTCTGTGTGTGTGTTTTACACGGTTATTTATTACACCAACAAATGCTCTTGCCCATGAAATAGAGGTTGTTTTAATGGCAGAAGATAGTCCCACTTGTACCAAATGCAATTTTGCGCTTATATCGTCCAGCCAGACCTAAATCAGTTCTTGAGAGCTACCAATTAATAAAAACAATATAATTTTAAGTTGCTTACAAAGTAAATAAACATATGTTAGAGCAATAAAATTCAAGTTTTTGACGGGAGAAATTCAGATATAACAATAATACGCATGCAAAAAACAACAATCAAAGGTGTAACACTGTCATTTACTTTATGGAGTAAAATCGTGAAAAATAACCACACAATGCCAGTTTATTTCACAGGATAAAATCGCAAAAATAAAAGTTCATATGCACCTAAAAATGCATTGAGTACAAAAAATAGAAACAAGTAGAAGAAAAGAGCTACATAGGACCGGGAAGAAGCTCACTATAGATAGATACGGGGTATTTTAAGTATGCAAGCTACTTCCTAAGAAGTAAAATAACACATTTTTGTTCTTATTTTCTCATGATTTAGTTTTTCAACACTTATATATCTGTTACTCACAAACTATTAGAGATACCGCAGTCGAGATTTATGAAATCCATGTTTCCTGCAATGACAAATATTTTGCTACAATTGTTTTCCTTCATTTTGGTTCCTTGGATTTTGTGTAATGAATACACAAGCTTTTGAAAGAAAGAAACTGTTCAGCATATGAAAATCGTTGGAAAGAGAGAATGAAAAACTGTTGAGCCAAAATGTATTATAATCTAAATGCTGTTATGTAAACAAGATTCATGCAACCTCTTCAACGTGGAATAGCGTGCATACGTGCACGCTAGGTATGAACAATTTATAATATATGAAAAATTTAATCCAATGTTACGCTTTCCTTTATCTGCTAAGTATATTTAAAAAGACAAAGTTATAGAAGGTAAAAATTAAAATATCTCAGCAAAATTTCATTATTTTGCAACAATAATTGGAGAAATTACTTTAAGAATGCACTTCTGGCTAAATAAGCCTCTAAGGGGACGCAGTGCTGCTATTTTTGCCAGACTTTTGAATGAATAAGTGAATGAACAAATTCCTGTATTTCCTTTAGTGGAACATAGGGCCTTTTGAACCGCGCAACATCGAGGCCCTCAATTCATCTGCAACATTTTAAGTAACTAATTTTGGACATTCTCATGGTCAACAGAGCGGGATTAAATTAACTTTGTGGATTGTGCTGTTAGAACAGCCTATTTAATCATTTGTAAAACTTTGTTTCAGTGTTACAGGATTTAGGAATTTCACTAATGCGTATTCTTAAGCAAAATAAAATACCTAGCAATGATAACCAGGATGAATTTTGACAACCTGAAAATGATTGAAAAACACCAACAAAATTATTACAAGGGCTTTAAAGAGGATGCAACTATTTCTATTTCGAATAATAGAAATAGTACTTACTTGACAATACAATTATTTACTAAGAGCAGTTGTATATGGTGGTTCCAATAGCAAATTCACCAACATTAATCTTGATGGTGAAGTGGCGATTGATTATCAACTACTGGTTGTTCTTAAAAAAATCAGTAACTTGCAGTTTAATGAACTGACCAATGCATTAATTAAATCACAAATAAATATTAACAAATAAAACGAATAACGTTCAAGAAAGATTCAGTGTTAATGTTCAAATATGAAATTCGATTATCTATGTACGCTATCTGAAATAATGAATAAATCAAAAGTGAGAGGACTTAATGTAACACACATTCGTGCAGTAAACGTCAAAATAAAATAAGTTTCCAGTGCCTAGTGCAGACAATTCAACATTCCATAACATGAATTTGAACTATTTCAAACACACTATGATAGAAAAAATAAATTAGTCATTATTAATAACAGGATCATAGTCCGCTTCTGTGGGGCGAGAGTAATGTATCTGTCTCATCTACAGGATGGGCAAAATAAAAGTGGTCCGGAAAATATTTTCAAAAAGGTGGTCTGGAATAGGTTTACATACATTAATATACATGACGCGTGTACAGAATTAAGAAATCAAATGGGGAAAATAAGAAGTCGACACACAGGACACGTGGGCGAATTTGAAGAATTTATTTGCACTAAATAAAATTCTGTATATTAAATGAAGTCAGATTGTGGCAACAGTAAAATAATATTGACCTCTGATTATGAAAAGGTTGAAGCTGATATTGCATACATGGACATATTAGGTAAACATGGCCATCTGTAATTCAACTTAAGTTAATAACCAAGCAGGCCATATAGATGATGCAACAAATGCTTAGGTTTATTGAAATCCCAAATTGTGACGTAGGACCAATCAGAATTAAGTATTGCGGTGGCTTAGAAAAAAACCCCATGATTTTATTCTTAAATTCCAAGAGGGTAGACGTGTTTTCGGTAAAAGACTTCTTGTAACTACGAGAAGTTATTGGAGTTCATCATTTATGAACGTTTAGTAAACGTTTAAAATATACATCGAATACGCGACGTTACGATAAATAATTTAAGTAAAAAACCGTTGCATCATTTATAAATAAAAGGAGAAAATTCAAACATAGTAAAGGGCTATATACATCAGTGGAAAACGTCGCATGTAAAGAAGAAAATGATGTCGAGAAATATAATTCCAAGTAAAGTGAAACTGTATAAATTATTTTATTCCATAGTTGTCCAAAAGTGAAATCCCTTTTGTGTCGATACCACACCTGAGAAATTTCACATCTCAACGCTCGCCGCAGCTGCCGCAGAGAGGATTTATAGAAATCTTCGAAAACATCATCTTCACGGCTTTTAGACGAAAGGTTCATCACTTCTACATCAAGGTAAGGTTTGGCTTCTACAAGCATCACCACACCGAGGGAGCGCGAAACTTTTGCGCGTGTGGGGCGTAGACCTCACGATGGGGCGAATCCTTCTTCAGATGTCACCGCATCGTGTGATATAAATCCAAACCACAAGGAGGGGAACCGCCCCAAGGTGAACCGCCCATCACAGTAAATGCTGGAAATATTCTCTGCCGACTCGACGTTGAGACAGCGCTGTGCTCCATTTACTAAACAGTGAGACACGCATTGAAGCTCTGCTTGAAAATATTTTCCGGACCACACTTATTTTTGCCACCCTGTACAAGAGTACTCAAGTTGGAATCTTTGAATTAGCGTGAGTGCGGATAAGTTTTTTTTGTATATGTTTTCTCATATCTGGAGAAGATGAATGTAAGATACTCTCAAGCTCTATGAATTACGGGCTCATTTTAGCATCACTTCATAATTTCATTTATTCATCATACGATATGAACTACCAAGTTAAAAAGTTAAAAAAGAAGTGTACAAGTATAATGTTATTGGAATGCTATTATGATGCGTACCACAAATTATGTCCATATGCCAACTAATGATACTATTCTAGGAGCTTCGAAAGTGATTCAAAACTGAGTACTTTAAAATTTTGTTATAACAAGATTTGATAACCGCAGCACAATATTGTGACTTCATGGGTTGGTAGAATCAAAAGTCTTGTTTGTAGAAATTTAAAAAGTTCTTTATTGCAGTAAACAGTAACCTTACACACCCCCTGCAACAGTAAAAAGACGTGAAATACACAACAGCAGTCTTCAAGGTCGTCTCGTTCTCAGCTGCACGTAAACAATAGAAAGAAATCACTGCGGTACACTTCACAATTACTGCACAGCTGCACAACAACACAACTCAACTAGCAACTGACTCCGCTCTACCACTTTGCGGGGCTTTTATACCTCCAGTCATTGTTCTAGAATGCATTCAATCGTTCGATAACAATCGTGACGCAGCGAGAGAAAGACGGAACTATCCAGACATTTCTGTCTCTTTCTGTCTCGGCAAGCGTCTAGCTCTGCGCGCCACTATCTGTCTCTTTCTTTCCTGCGAACGCGCCCGGTACTGGCTTGTCACAGCTCCACTATATAGGTAGATTAATCGTACCTACAAAGGGAAATTTATTTAAACTCCTTCCCTAAGAAGCAACTACCAGTTCTCTTCATTCAACTGTCTTTATTATTTCAGAAGATAGGTTAGGAAAGCAAGAACAGCACGGATATTAATGATTACACACACGCATGTATTATTTTATGCTCAAATCGTTACATTAGAAGGACAAGATTGATCAGGTTCTAACTGATAACCTCTTGGGAGACCACTAAGTCCCTGTGTAGCAGCCACGACCTCGTCCTGCCCAAGACGAACCTCCAAACCATGGCATGTGCGGGAGCCAAGCGCTCCCAGAGTTGCAAAATCCAAATTGCCCTTAGTGGCTACAGCTGAAGAAGATGCAGCACTGGTCCTTTGCTGACCTCTTACCTTGCCAGTGATGAATACGTCAAGTCTTTGTCCTTGCTCCTCATTCTCTTTCAGTTCAACATATCTGCTTCCACCAGGCAGTAGATGCTGGATATTATGGAAAACGTTCTGTAGTAGTTCGTTTTGATGGCGCTTGATAAGTAGTCAATAGTACAGTCGGTGATGGGTTGTGAAGGGGACGGTTGTAGTGTTTATACACAGAATGCAATGGAATATTACCACTTGTTCCGACACTTACGTACGTATTTTCTGTTGTTCCATTCTCATTGCTTTTGTTATGAATTTCAGAACCTTTAAAAGCGAATACTGTATGCATCACGTGGGAGTTTTAATTAAAAATAACGACTCTTTTACAGAGTGATTCGAATAGAATAGACGGATTTTTAAAACAGATCACAAATTACTCTAAAAACTAGACGTCCTGGGTGGAACGAATGAATTTTTATTTTACCGGAATGCTTCCTCACCTTCGATAGGTCTGGAAACAGGGGGAACTGCGTCTCGTAAAAATCTGATGTTACATTCACATTAGATTTTATACATTCTTCAACAAAGAATTCTTACAAAATCTTATTACTCTCTTTCATCTTAATGAACATAGAAACTAGTGGAAATGGTTTTATTACGTAGGTCCTTGTAGGTGAAAGTGGAATAAGGAAGCATAGTAAGCATAAGCGACAGCATTTTAGTGCCTGATTTCCTACCTAAGTATTCCTTTATAGTAATTTTCCATCAACCATCTGTTGTACCGTATGGAGTAAGAACAGCCATCAAAAAGTAAATGAAAGCACCGAAAAATTAAATTAGGCCTTGCCAAAACCTATACGTCTAAACATAAGTATTGCGATTCTGAATCAGTACAGGAAGCAGATGGAACTCGTGGTGTGCCTAATGACTGGCTATGAGAACTTCAAGCAACAACAGTGCAGAATGGGAATTGAGAAGTGTAGATGGGAAAGGAGGAAGATGAAGCCACTATTCATCATATATTTCAATGTATGGAAAACAATGTTACAACCTTTAAGGGAGTTCACACTCCAAAGTAATAGTTTTCAGGCAGCACCTAATTGAGGAGCTCTTGAAACTGTTTAAGAGAATAGAATTGTTGAACTACTAGTACTTGGATAACCAAGATAAGCCATCGGCTTCGGTGTTTCAATCGATCGATCAATCAATCATCAAGCAAAAAATATTCAATCATCAAACAGTCCTTTTGCCAATACTTGGAAGAGGTCATTATAGAACCAGTTTATACAGTCTATTAAATCAATATCAAAGCGTTCTCGTCACCAAAATCATTTCCTAGGGTTCAGTACGAGACAGTATGATCACTCACAATTAAACTTGCATCCGTAATCATATAATTACGTGAAAGGGTAGAGCCAGATTGAAAAATTCAATGCCATAGCCGGCATTTGAACCACGGATCTTCTGGTTTCCGTCCAGCCGCTCTAACCATTTGAGCTACTATGGCCAACGTGCCAACATGACATTAAATTCTCCAACTGACTCGTGTTTCTCCCGGTAAACCATTAGGAGTTCTCATAAACACACGAGAGAACTACCTTAATGGTGACTTACTATGCTGTAAGTACTTAAAGGCCCGGGCTTTATTGTTCGGACCACTATTAGGTACAATTAATGGAAATTAATTGTTCTTTCACACAAGCCGTGTGTAGGACGCACTATGAAACTGTAGAGCCAGACTGAAAAATTCAATGCCATAGCCGGGATTTGAACCACAATTAATTTCCATTAATTGTACCTAATAGTGGTCCGAACTATAAAGCCCGGGCCTTAAAGTACTTACAGCATAGTAAGTCGCCATTAAGGTAGTTCTCTCATGTGTTTATGAGAACTCTTAGTGGTTTACCGGGAGAAACACGAGTCAGCTGGAGAATTTAATGTCATCTTAGGACGTTGGCCATAGTAGCTCAAATGGTTAGAGTGGCTGGACGGAAACCAGAAGATCCGTGTTTCAAATCCCGGCTATGGCATTGAATTTTTCAGTATAGCTCTACCCTTTCATAGTGCGTCCTACACACGGCTAGTGTGAAAGAACAATTAATTTCCATATAATTACGTGTTCATGCAGAATTGCAAGGAGTCTCAAGTACATACTGTGAAATATACACATGTGATACAGAAATAATGACCGGTAATATCAGTAATTTTATAAAGAAGTGAAAGAAATATAAATAACGGTAATGTATAATTTTCTTACGTTAAAATAATAACGTAACTTAAGAAGCACAAGTCATAATTATTCAGAAGGTTAAGTCATTATTTAAATAGTTCCTTGTTAAAGAAAGGCAATTAGTTAAGTTATTGGATATATGGCAATTAGTAGTTCCATCGACATCAGTCAACAAGAAATCCATTAGCTCAGGTTACGATATCTGCTACTCAGACCATTCAGAATTCAGATTACCTGCAAATACACACATACATAATGATTCGAAAATGTGATTGGAAATGGAAGTATTAGAATTCAGCAAGTCGCATACACATTTAATTTCAGATGCAAACAAAAGGCTTGATTTGAGAAAGTAAATTAGAAAGTTTGGTGGAGAGTTATAAAGCAGGCAGACTCACGTTGTTAAACCAGCATGCATTATTAAAATTCGTGTATTTTCCTTCGTGTTTTACAGTCTTATAAAAGTGTTCACTGTGATTTATCATCGGGAATCCGTAGTACCTAAAGTTGACGCTAGATTTATATTTATTATCAACATTTGTTATTGTGTAAGAGTTAATTTATACCGTAAAGTTATTGATCTGTCAGAATTTAGAAGCTATAATAACTCAATTATTACGTTTTTCGTAAAATTCAGATGGTGTTTTTTTAATTTTTTATGTTATTTAATATTTATTATTCAGATTAGCTAACAACTTGGCACTGACTAAATTTTTTTTTTACAAAAACATTTGTATTTAAACCTAACTCAGATAATCTATCATTTCAGTCTAAATGACCTTCAATAAAGTTTATGTAGTTTGTATTTGCAGCATGAGTTCATGAAAACCACCACAGCCATTTCAAAATGAAGATCAATAAAAACAGTTTATAATCTTCATTTAATTCGGTATCTTACACTAATTTACATTAATACCGCTCCTAGCTCACTGACTAGCAACTCAGTTCAATTCACGCTAAATATTTACTGTATGTAACAATAATGATATATCATAATTTTAACTGCTGTACAGGTTAATCAACATTTCACACATGCAATTGTATTCACAATGGTAACTGTTGAGACTCTTAGTTTATCCTCCTGCGTCCATTTGAAGAGGATAGCCACTGCAAAATATTGCCTATCTGAAGGAACACTGTTCTAAGAACTTGTGGCGAGAAAAATAGTATTGCTAAAGATTTTCTGCGCTCAGTGAAAGCAACCAGTCTGAATGTTGGGATGGAAGTTGACTTCTGAACCAGTGTAAAGGAGCTCAAATCGGGTGATGTAGGGCTCCATAGAACCACTGAGCCCAGAAGTGATTAGCTTCCAGCGTCCCTTTCGCAGGAAATCAAACCATTCCCTCTGTAATGCCACATTTCCAGGATTTTTCTGAATTATCCAGTGTAATGTTCCAACCAGATCGCACATGTGTGGAGCGACGTGTTTTTAAAACTGAATTCCAGTCGCTGTAGTCTCCGAAGACATGGTGGAAACTCCGGCGGGCACCATTTTCCAATAAAGCCTCTGAGTACCATCCAGATATGATGTACCTGTTTGCAAGAGGCAATCCTATGTTCCAAGGTGTCTATTTGTGAACAAAATTGGCATATGTTAGATGTTGCACGGCCATGTCGCCATAATTTTTCCGCTGTTGGTATGGTCTCGTTTAATATTTCATATGCTCTCTCTTGCCAATCAGTAGGAACAACTTTATTGAAGAGATTCTTCCATATAAGTTTCCACTATATTCTCTTTCTCTTCAATCCTGGGTGTACACTGCGATGTACTGAGCAGCTGATATTGTTTTCTCGTTGATTCGAAAACTGCGAGGTCAGCACTGGTGTCCAGCAGATGTGTGAGATGGTTAACAATGGGTTTGAATCCCGGATATATCCTCTGACGGTTCTGTATCTGATCCCGCCAGAATCTCCTATCTTTCGATGAACCATCACCACCCAGTGACCTGACAGCAGTTTTCCCTAATAAGGCCATGCATTTCTTGGCGATGTCCACCAGTCCACATCCACCTTTGGATTGTGGCAATCGCAACTGTGCTCTGCTCACCCGTGTTTAAATCTACATCCTCAGATAGCTGACAACTTATTTTTAAATAGCCCAGTATTATTAGCTTCTCTTAAATTTATTAGGAAATCTAACTGTTGTCTATTCTCATATTCACTTAGGTATTCCCTGATAAAAAGATCTCATACTTTTCTAAAATTGTAGCGGCAGGCAATGGATTCTTCGAAGTTTGAGATAGTGGAGACGGCATTTGAGTCGTTGTAGAGCAGTTGATAGACATATATGCAATTTGTTGAGATATTTCTGCCTTTATTCTGTGTTACAGCATAGTGGTTAACTTAGAAGTACATATCGTGCATTTTAGAAGCTGCTTTTGAAGTTAACATGACAGCTGTACCAAAATAATTTGGGGTTATTCATGCCTCCGTATGCAACTAATGCCAATATCAAAACTCTGCTTTCTAGTGTTATTGATTTGAAGGTATTAGAATGAAAGGAAGTATTATTTTTAAATACTACGATACACCAAAATGTATTGTTTGTTGTTGTTTTACATTAAATAAAATAGAAACCACTGGATAAAACGTAAAACAACTGAATTTTGGAAGCACATAGGCAAAAAAATATGACGTTCAAGCTTAAAAACACACTAACATTTTAAAAGATCAGCGAACTGGTTTGGATAAATATAGAGGATTACAAGTGACAAATGAACTGGACTAAGCTATGGAGGGGATTCGGCATGGAGGTCCAAACGTGGTCTATTGTATCTATGCCCCCAAGTGAGTCACTCTCCAGGAGGGAAGATAAGGCGAGAGGGCGAGACAGACAGGGGTGACGTCCTAAAGAGCCACGACAGTGCAGAGGACAGGGTCCATACACAATGATGGAATTGCAATATATTGTTAATGCAATTCTCAATACAAATACCCCTATTTTTCAGTTTTCTAAATTGTTCCATCCTTTAATTTTTTATTTTCATTACTTTATTATTTCTAATGCTTAATGAATTCCGGCATTTTACACCATGTAGACTTGACGTCACACGTTGTGATTTTCCATCTATTTGCTGCTGTCAATTATCTGCATTTCAAGACCGTTCCCCCTGCAGTTTTATGGAACGTAGGATTAAAGCTACGTAAACGTTTTCTACGAAATCAAAGTATTCTATGTAGTCTAGTAGTTACGTTTTCTTCTGTTCTCACTGATCTGAAATAAACTGAAGAAAACTATTTCTTCGATGTTTTTAGGTGGTTGTAGCGGCGCCCTTATCGTCTTCGCAATGCGCAAAGTCTGAGATACAACTAAGTTGTACCAGATTTTCATATATTGAAAGTATGACAACAGAGAAGAAAATCAAGGTCACTTGTTGACTGTTAACACCTTAACATTCACCTGGATTGCATTGGTTTACGCTATGGAGAGGATTTGGCACCGAAACCTGTGGTTTATTGTACACATGTCCCAAGTGGGGCACCCTCGGCAGAAAGGATGAGGTGGGAGGAGACAGAGGGTGGCTGCAACAATCAGCCACTACAGTGCAAAGGGCAGGTTCCCTAATATTGACCAGTTGGAAACTCCCCGGCAGGCTGGTACAACCGACAGCCCACATGGCTGTGGTCTGGAAACGGCCCCACAAGACCGGACTCGGAAGTTTCACCCAGAGCATGTCATCCTACCATGCAATGCCGAGGCACCCGCCGACACTTCTACCTAAAAGAGTCCAACAGATGAAAGATGATATGAAATGATAATGGAGATGAAATGGAGGGACAGGAAATTCGGGGGCGACCCGGAAAACACCCATAAAAACTCATTGGTCGGGTAGGTCGGCCACGGGAATCGAACCCTGGTCTCCCGTAGGCAGGCCACAGACAAAATCCCCTTAGCTGTTGCGCTCGGTATCACCTACGTAAATATGTATATGCGATTATATTAATAGAATATATTTAAAGAAACATGACAATACTTGAAGGAAAACATGTTTAAAGACTAAATAAATTTTACCATTTAAAAGTGGAATTGTAATTCTATTTCATCTTGTATATACATATATAATACACACTGTATGCAAATCACGAGTGGAAGCTATTTAGAATTTACCTTTATATATTTGCTGAGAGAAATAACAAATGTCGGTTTTTCTGCTGTGAATCTCAAACTAATATAAGTCGGAACTCGGGTAGTCTTTTGTTTGTTCAAAGCTCCAATTTACATACACCACCATTGCCACACGTTTCCGAACGTGGGATTTAACTTCAGAATGTTTATTTTAGGTAAACAGGAAACAGTATCTGGCCGAATGCCAGAAGCTTCCGTTGCATTTCCCAACTAGCAGATTAAGTGAAACCAATGGTCATAAAACCATGCCCTCCTTTTAGAGGTACTGCGAGTCACGATTACACCCTGACAAGCATGAGCAATATATGCATTTAAACGCAACTTGTGAATCTCTGTAGTAATTTAAATGGACGACCTTATCCCATATGTGAATAATTGCACTCTGTATACTGTTTCTTCAGCTTAATTCAACAATTTCTGCATTTTTTATTAACTTAAATGGATATAAGAGAGCTGTTTACGAAACTCTTCAGTAAATGTTATAAACGCAATTGATAAGCAAGGAAATAGTAATTTCTTAATAGCTGACGTAGGCATTTTGTTTCATTATATCCATAAATTACATTTTTTAAACAGGTTTGGAATACATTTAAAATGAAGTTGTATGTCCGATTCTTCATGTAATAAAACATATATTAATCGTTCAAGTTCGATAAAAACACAACAAATATGTATCTATAATTTATATTTTATACAACTGGGAAGTAATATCCTGTTATAATCTAAATTATTCCAGTGTTAGGAAAGTTGGTGTGGAAGTCGCAAATTTTTTCTGAAAATTTTTATAGAGTTACATAAACGCACAAATAAAGCCTTGGTGGTTCCATTTCCAAAAGAGAGGTTTCTTATATAAAGTTACAGCAAATAACTTTGACTCAAGCAGCGCTCATGGTTGTTGGCTGATCATCCGAGATAAATTTTGGGAAATGAAATTATTACGGGACTATAGCGGAAGCTTTTTTAAGAATGGAGGCGAATAAAAGATGGTATTTGTTTTTCAAAACGCGTTATTCTTACTCCAAAGGAATCGGAAGGAATGTAATAGACAAGGTTGACTTTGGAAGCAGGAAAACTGTTATTGAAACTACCTGATTACTTAAATGACAAGAGTTTTTGAATTACAATGCTATATTTAAAAAGAAACATAACTACTAGAAATAATATATAATAATCTAAATAATGCTACATAGTACCTTAATAACAATGACTTTGTATTAAGTGGCAAGGCGTGACTTTCAAAGCGGGGGAAGCTCCAAGTAATAATCTTCATTAAAATAAGAGAGAAAAATGACTTAAAGAACTAAAGCTACTCTTTAGTACTCTTACTATTGTACATTCACATGTAGGCCCTTCTTGCATTGTAAGACTAGTCACAGTACAACTAGACATTCCTTTTTCCCCTTTCCACTCAGACTTCCAACTTTACTTAGAGCCTGCCCACTCCGCGTGAATTGTTAATCTAACATGAAGAAAGTGTGCAATCAAACACTTCTGTTAATAATTTAAAATTTCACAAGAATTTCCTATATGTCACCACTATATACCAATTTATGTAAATTACTATTGCTAGTGCTATTGAAATATACTCACAGTTGTGTTTAAAAGGGCCACATAAAAAATTCTTCACACATTATAGAGGCTTCACGTGACAAAATCTGTCAAGCGCTTCCTAACTACCAAGAGTTGTGATTAATGTAATGTAATGTGTAGTGTTTAACGCCCGCTTTTACTACATACGGCACCGCAGGCGATGACACTGATGATACATGAGATGAAGATGGAGCACCGGTGGAATGAGATGGTGGGGAAACCGGAGATCCCGGAGAAAACCCGCCCAGCGCCGTGTTGTCCACCACAAATCTCACTTTGCGGTCACCTGGGATCGAACCCGGGCCAGCCCACCTCAGTAGCGTGGTGGTAGCATGTCTGTCTCACGTTCAAGAGGTCCCGAGTTCGAATCTCGGTTAGGGTGAGTTACCTGGATAAGGTTTTTCCGGGGTTTTCCCTTATCCTGAAAGACGAATGTCGGGTAACTCTAAGCTCTATGGACCCCGGGCTCATTTGAGCATCATTTCACCCATTACATTCATCGTCCGAAATGACTTAACGTTGGAGGACGTAAATTACAAAAAAAAAAAAATAATAAAAAAAAAAATAATAATAATAATAATAATAATAATAATAATAATAATAATAATAATAATAATAATAATAATAATAATAATAATAATAATAATAATAATAATAATAATAATAATAATAATAATAATAATAATAATAATAATAATAATAATAATAATAATAATAATAATAATAATAATAATAATAATAATAATAATAATAATAATAATAATAATAATAATAATAATAATAATAATAATAATAATAATAATAATAATAATAATAATAATAATAATAATAATAATAATAATAATAATAATAATAATAATAATAATAATAATAATAATAATAATAATAATAATATTAAAAAAGAACTCGGGCCACCTTGGTCTAACCACTGAGCCACGGCGCGGCAGGAGTTGTGATTGCTTCTGGATGGCTAATTATAATGTTAGCTTTTTCAAAATCTCTCTTAAACGTCACCTAGTGAACAAGTTTTTCATTCTTGCTTAGTTTTCATTGCGGGAGTTTTTACCACGGATAAACAGATGAATGTTGCTTTCGGATTTGGTATTACTCGTTCTGGACAGTCTCACTTCATAATGTATAGCATCCCTACCCATGGGAGCTCCAGATTCCTATGGGATAGCAGCCTGAAAGGGTGTGTTATAGAGGATCCTAAGTCAAGTAAACGGCACCCTGTCCAGGGAAAGGTAAACCTCGAATAACAATCTAACAACAAAAATAGCTTATCCATAGATGATTAACTAGCATGATGACTTTGAAGTGACTCAGGTTCAGAACTGCATTCTGGATAATTTACACACTTGTATGAGGATATAAACAGAAGAGAGGCATGGAAGTTTGGGCCCGAATAATTTCTCAAAAAGAGTAAACAGTTATAGTGGCGCTGTTCGAACGGTTACCATGGATTTATCTATGGTAATAGATACCTCTCAGATAACGCACTGATTACTCCACGTGGAGTGAACATATATCTGTCATTTGTGATACCTGCGAATTCCATTGGTTGAAGTGATGCGTTCTGTGCTTAGCACAGACTGGGAGGCCCGTCAGTACCCCTCCCCCTATTACAAGAATAATCAGTAAGTTATCTGAGAGATTTCTGTTAACAAAGATAAATCCATAGTGAACGTTCCACCATCGCGACAATACAAACCCTGCGGTAGAAGCGTTCAAGGTAACTGAGAGCAAGATGAAAGGGTCCGTTATGAATACGAATTGGTCATTAGTTTCCCAAACCTTTATTAGAGAAGGAGGAAGAGGAGGAGGGGTAAGAAGAAGAAGAAAGTGGTTCTTGCTTAATCTGAAACTATTTCCTGGAAGAAGGTCTGACTGTCATAAATGAGGATAGAAGAATCACTTAATGACCTACAATATTTATGATACTTATGATAATTATTTTATATAATGGATTATACTAAATTTATCCTTCGTAGAGAGACATATGAATTACAAAATCATGTTGATAGAAACAGAACTGGAATGTGTTTAAATATCAAGCAATCTGTGCCTTATATATTTTACTGGTTCCCCTCAACTCAACCAGGTCTGAGAAGCAGAAACGCGGTTAACTCCTTCATCTGTAAAAGCTATTGTGCAACACCATTAAATTTTCCATTGCGGACCTGTGTAAACCATATTAATAATGACCATGCACCGCTACTGCTTGCGAAGTACTCTTGTGTTTGTTATTCTGGAGTTTTGATGCAACGTCTGCAGCCTCCAAACGTCGAAAACACATGAAAAAAAACCCAATGTGACTCTCTTGATCCACTATAGTTTATTTTTAATAGCTTCTGCAAGCTATTATTACAAAACCATTTTTTTCTGTCTGTTTCAGTTCCGAGAATGACGTTGTAGATTGAGATTTATTACATGTTTTTTTTTATAATGTGTAGCATACCGAGGTGGTGCCTTGCTTGTACGCTTCTGACCTACCAATAAAGCCAAACACGATTTAGCAATGTTTGTAAATGTTACAGTTTTTCTTTCAGTTCATGATGACCCAAATACTACTTCTCAGCTTGTACAAGACTATCTATTTAATGCTGAAATCTGACTCTAAAAGTGGAGTGTAAATGGGAAGCAAGAGTCCTACAACGTTTAACCAAAGAAAAGGCCCCTGTAGGCCTTTTACTCTTACTAATCACTTCACTCTAGAAAAGTAAGACTTCAAATATCTGAGTGTACATCTTATTTAGTGGCTTACCTGGAAAAAGCACACATGTATGGATCAAAAGTAAACAATTAAATTTAAAATACAGAAAAATACACTAGCTTGTTTGACTGAAATTACAACGCGGCAAATTAATCAGCTACAAAACTATACTTAAACCAGTATTGACATCGGAATTGAATTACAGGGGCATACCAAGCAACTCAAATATGAAATTCCACAGCGTTTGCGTTTTTAATCCAAAACTCTCTGAACCTTTGGGATATCAGCAATAAACACATTTGTCATGATTTACAGCTTCCAGCACACAAACAGGAAAACATGTAGTCGCTCCTACCAGAAAGGTCCTAAAGTCATCCCAATACTGGCAATAAATTCACTAGACAACAGCACCAACACAAGCAACCGATTACAGAGGACAGTTTTGAAATTGCTTTACAGATTTTGACAAAAATTATAAGCAAATATACGGCCAATGAAGCATAATTCATAAGAATAATTCATCATGTTTTTATTGCTCATTTTTAATTATTGAATTGGTGGTAACAATATTAGTACGTTAGAATTAAAATCAAACTTATACGTTTCGTCATAGGTGCAAAGGGGTTGCACAAAACCGAAACAATTCTCATGATTTTATCCGTAACATTGCGAGAAATAGCTAAACCATACTTAAAAAAAGGATAAATCATTGAAAAAAGTCATATCATCAGCGAACATCACGCAAATGGCTGATAACACAATATAAGTTATTAAACACAGTTCATTTTAAACGAATTGCATTTTTGTTTAGTTAGTTTTAGTCTATCTCAACATTTTTGAAGATTTTAGAATACTTTATTAATTAACATCATCATACCGAGAGTAAATACTCAGTTGTATAGAACAGCACTAAGTAAGATTTTTTGGCAAGAAAGTGCGTATTGTTTATCCTATGTACAGTTTACTTGCAGTTATTTTAGAGGTATCAGTCAGCCCCACCTTTTTCTGGTGCTGAACTAGTAAAATGGGTAGAAAAGTAAAGCTCCTTCAAATCATTATCATTGGGTCTTCAAGCTGGAACAGCTTTCATATTTGCGCAAAGTTTCATCTTATTCTCGCGCTACTTTTTCATTTATTTCTCGAGATTTAGCATAGGTAAATTAGATAAAGAAGCCTATATTCTGTTTTGTGTAAACACAGAAGCCTATAGATAGAGTCAACTTAAAAAATTCAATGCCATAGCCGGGATTTGAATCAAGGATCTCCTGGTTTCCGTCCAGTTGCTTTAATCCATTGAGCTACCATGGCCAACGTGCCGTCCCGACATTAAATTCTACATTTGACTCGTATATCTATCAAAAACCTTAGCCTATATATGGATGGTATGAAGAAATGATTAATTTCCATCAATTAACTAAAATAATAAGAGTTAAATGATGAAGCCTGAAACTCAAGTACTTACGACAGTAAGACGCAACAAAGGATGTATCTCGGATGCGAGAGCCCCTAGTGGTCCTACCAGGGAAATATACGAGTCAAATGGAGAATTTAATGCCGGGACGGTACGTTGGCCATGGTAGCTCAATGGGTTAAAGCGACTGGACGGAAACCAGGAGATCTGTGGTTCGAATCCCGACCATGGCATTGAATTTTTCATGTTGACTCTATCAAAAAACTTAGCCTATATACGGCTAGTATGAAGACATGATTAATTTCCATCAATTAACTAAAATAGAGGCCTATATTTTACTTTTTGTCAACTTGGAAATTTAGGGAGGAAAAACCGCAATTGAGATCAGCTAAACTTTTGGCAGTATTAAACGCATGTTGTATCGTCAAATTTCCATAAAAGTACCTATAGTGTATCACTTATAATGAAATATATACATAGGTATACATGTGTCAAATTTACACGAATTTTGACATAGTTGATTATGTTTAAAAATATTAAACATAAATAAATAGTTATAGCACAATTCTGCTTCACGTTTATTTTAGTTTTTACTTATACATTTTTTAACAAAGTATGTCGGTAAAATGATCAGACGTTCAGTGAAATAGTGGCAGGTTTATGAATGTGTCCTGAAGGGTACAAAACTATTAATTTTTCAGCTTAATTTTATATATTTCATTCATCGTCCTCGCAGACTGAAAATGTTGTAAGGGAAATATGTTCCTTTTCTCCAAGCAGAAGCAATATTTATTACTTAACAATCTTTTTCCTTATCGTAATTCATGTTAATCAAATACTCAAACAGATTAAATTGCATTGCAGGCATTTTATTTTATTTTTATTTATTATTATTATTATTATTATTATTATTATTATTATTATTATTATTATTATTATTATTATTATTATTATTATTATTATTATTATTATTATTATTATTATTATTATTATTATTATTATTATTATTATTATTATTATTATTATTATTATTATTATTATTATTATTATTATTATTATTATTATTATTATTATTATTATTATTATTATTATTATTATTATTATTATTATTATTATTATTATTATTATTATTATTATTATTATTATTATTATTATTATTATTATTATTATTATTATTATTATTATTATTATTATTATTATTATTATTATTATTATTATTATTATTATTATTATTATTATTATTATTTTTTTAGAAACGTTCTTTAACTTGTAAGTCACGTCGGAAGAAGAATGAATGGAAGCGGGGAAATGATACTCAAAAGTGCTCGGATTCACACAGATTATAATTATCAGACATTTGTCTTCTCGGAATAAACGAAAATCCTGAAAAAATGCCTTATCGAATTACCCAGGCTAACCTAGATGTGTGTGGCGCGCGCCCTGCTTTTAATGTTTCATATTTTTATTTAAAGAATCTAAAGAAATTTATTTTTGAAGGAGAACTTTCACCTGTAGCATTAAGTTTCTCTGTTTATACGACATTCATTTACAACATTCCCTATAAGAGCGATAGCAACTGTCCTCATTAACAGGAAATTTGGAAAACCCAGCTTCTAATCGATATTTTGGGTTGTGAATTCGTATCTATAACTACATCTGCTCACATGACAATGGCCCCTCTACTTACAAGAAACCCTTTCCAGATTAACCATTAAATAAGAATTTGGTTTTGTTTTAAAAATGATAGTAAGGAATGTATGAAGTTCTCTTATTTCTCAGTTGAAGTGTGAAGTTTCTGTTGCTTGAAAAATTATCCTTATGTAAAATATGAATTAATATAAAGCTTCCTCTATACTCAAAGTAAATGTAAGAAAAGTGCTAAACAAATATGAAAAGAGCAAAAAGCGTCAAAATAAGAACGTGAATGTAGAAAAAAGTCCTAAAATAGAAAATGGCATATAATGACAAAAATGTGCATTTTCTTAATGTGGGAACCATAATAAGATTTTATGTACACCTTATTAAAGCTTCTAGTGCAACAATTGAAAGAGCCATATCAGCAGAATCCAGATCTGTTTATAAGAGGGCATAAATCTTGGAACCGAAAAATCCTTATTAGGGCTTCTTTCGGAAGGGAGTAAAGCCGATGGTTCCATGCTGGAGATTTATGGCATGTAATAGAACCTCAAACCCGATAAAGAGGCCACTAAACAAAATTAAGCACCTTTAACGCTCAAAGTATAATGTCACCGTGAAAACCATAGCAATTAAAGAGCGTCCATAAATAAAACTCAATTTTATTTATATGCTTCCAGTTGTAAGTTCCAATAGCAGATAGTGACTGCTACAAATCTTCCAGCCAATCCGTTTTAATTATGCTACTGAACACTTTCGCTACAGATGCAAAAAAAGAATTACCAGAGGTACCGTTTTGGAAAACATAATTACTAATATTACGAAAGCTTAGAGAAGACAATTACTGCGGTTGTGATGGAGATGTGTTTCCTTTACATGACTTTCCGAATGCGTTTGTGAGTAGAACAGAGAATAACAACCGGATGCAGTAAAACTCGTGTTAGGTCATGAAGTCCCTATGACGCTTGCCGTCTCTCTATATCTCGGTCTTTGTTAATCCGCTACCAGCTGCTTCAGTGGCGAACTATGAGAACCTAGGGAAACACGAGTTAAGCTGACTGATATATTTGATGAGGGTAATAATGAACTGTTTGAAATGAGATGCTCTGTTAGAAGAATAATTAAACTGTTTCTCAATCTATCATTCGAAATTGTAACTACTGGATCATACCTTCTAAGTTCTAATCACGTGTTAAAATAAAGGTTTCCTTAATAACAATAATTATGATGATAATAATGGTGATGATGATGAAAGATGATGATGATGAAAGATGATGATGATGATGATGATGATGATGATGGAAATGATGATGCTGCGAAGCGCAATTACCAAGTGTCACTAAAATGCTAAGCGGAAGGTTCTTTGGCGGTTACCAATACATTTATTTGGAGCGCGGTCTTTGAGCGCTACAATAACTGATTGCAGTAGATGCTTCTGTGTGACTGTAAAACACGAATGGAAAGACTCGAATTTTAGAAATAAAATTCTTTAGAAAATAATTTACCTTCACGACCACACCTCCCACCCCTGTTCAGAAAGGCTCATTCGTGTAATTTTTTCTAAACCAGTTGTATCTTGACATGTGGCTATTGCCGTCATGGCAATAGACTTATTTACTTTTCTGGAGAAATAAGGAACCTGTGTGATAGTTACTTGGAAGTTTGAAAATTAAGTCTGCTACAAATAATACTTGCAATATAACACATATTTGGCTACCCAGTCAGGATATATGCAATAAATGTGATATGCATGCTTGATACTTGATATTGGACACTTTAGTTTTTGAAGAGTAAATTCAACTAAAATTGGAGAATGTACACTTATATGACGAAGGTGGATTTCTTCTCCAAAAGAGAACCCAAGCATCTCTGTCAAATCAAATTTCACTTGAGTTTATTTACTTTGACTTAATTTACAAGTGTGCACAAACTTAGCATAACAGTCTATACCATATACTTTTACTTTATTGATTGACCTATATAAATAGGTCGATCTTTTGATGTAGATATTTCACTGGGAATGTACGTTCAAAACATTTTTAGAAACAGATTTCTTGTGTGTATTTGTGTGTGTGTGTGTGTGTGTGTGTGTGTGTGTGTGTGTGTGTGTGTGTGTGTGTGTGTGTGTGTGTGTGTGTGTGTGACATAAATATAGACCTATTATTTAAATTCATCATCTTCGAGGAGATGGGATATTCAATAAAATTTCCGTATTCAAAATTATCTTTATATAAACATTTTTCCTTATTTTTAAATATTTCAGAAATGAAATATCGGTAATACATTTAAGGTATATGTTTAAGGCGAGAAATAAAATGTATATTTTGAATTTTCTTCGAATTGCTTGTGGAAAGCTCGTCATTGTGGTTCACGTTGCATAATTTTGCATTTAACTGTTAAACGTAAGAGAAAGACAAACCCCTGCACACATGAATATAGATGTAAAACCATTTGTGTTCAATAAACTGCCATTTTTTGTAATTTACGTCGTCCAACGTAAACTTCTAATGGAATAAAATGTTTCCAGTTATTAGAAATGAGGATAATAATGATAGATTTCCTTTCCCGAAAGATGTTCTATAAAGATAGAATTTAATACCTACAAAAAGGATGTATTTATAATTTCATTTTGGGAAGATCTAAGCTAGAATATGTGGTATATTTAAATATTTTTAAAACATTTTTGAAATTTATATACACCACAGTTTTGACAGTCTGACAGAGTCTGTTTGTGGTGACATATTCTATATACTTTTGAATACGCTGTCTGTCCTCCAGGTGGCCCGCGTTTATAACGTCTGATCTTGTTTTTGGCAGTTTTCTAGATACATATGGAGTTTTGGATTTTACTACTTACATACACTAATGCAGGTATTCATGTTCACATACATTTTGTGCAGGTTTTACTTGTTTTGTGTATATTTCCCTAAAGGCATGTTAGTTCTGCTTAATATTTACATGACTCGCATTGGCTCTGGGGCAAACTAAACGTTAACTATGCAACGTATTGCAGAGAAACAACAGGACGCATGCCAAGATTCAACAGAAATAGCAGGCTTTTCGGTAAACGTAAAGCAGACTAAATTATTTAAGCATGTGGTTTCAAATCAGACAGCAAGTCTTCACCTTAGAGTGAAAGGTTGAGGTGGCTTATTCAGCACTATGCGGGCTCTGGTTTCATTGTTTATGCAATAATTAATGAGTTAATGTAATATTAAAAATATTAAAAAGCATACTACGAAAAGCAAAATAAAAAAGTTGGAATCAATACCTTAGTTTGTCCGTATCATTTAAAGACGTCTGATAAATTGGCATGTGTGTTAGGTGGTGTATCACTGCGATGGAATGAAGAGTGCGTCAGGGTCACAATGACTGCTAGGACGCTACAGGCCACCAGAAACAAAAAGGTCCCGATAACGATGAGAACAATAATCCTCCTCTTCCTTTCCTTCGGGGGCAGTTCCTTGTGTGGCAGCTGGAAGCTACTGCTTCCCTTTGAGATATCATCACGGCGGTTTGCAACTCCTCCACCTTCCTGTAACCGTCTTGATCTGCTCGAACTTCTTAGACTGCTGGACCGCGCGAGGTCACATTGTGATGATGAACCTCCATGGCTTCCACGCCGATTTGCCGAACCTTGCCGCCGGCTTCCACCACCGCTTCTCTTTCTCTGGAGTCTGCATGGCGCCTGTTGTCTTCTGCAGGGTGACACATCCGAAGCATGCCGCCTTACGGGTTTTCTCTCGGGATGGTTCACTCTAAATGATCGCTCTCGCGTAATCAAGCTCTTTGGTCCATGCTGGTGATGATTTAACTTTTTCTTGAGCAAAAGATTCTGTTGCTGCCTCAGATCCAAAGCCGATGTATCATTCCAATCCTCACTAGAAGAAGCTAGAAGGTCATCCATATAGAAAGACACACGATTTGCCAGTATATCTCTAGGCGAGTCATCTACGAGTCTTGGAGACCTTTTCAGGTTGCTTCCTGACGGAGGGCGTGAGTTTAGTTGAAGGTGAGCGTTGTTTTCATTTTGTTCTTCATAGTGATCTGTGGCGAACTTATTGGCAAACATTATGCCTCTTAATTCACTTATATTTGCGTATATAGTATCAATAAAACCACTTCACAAACAGCAACATTATAATTGTAAACTATGAGCTCAAAATCATTGTAATGCACAGGAGGTTTTTTAAAAGCCCAAACGTAAATTGTCTTTTAAAAGCTCAACATTCACAGTTCCCTTGCGTGACAGTCTTCTGTCTGCACAAGGATGGGCGACAGAAACTGCAGACGCGGGCAAGATTTTTTGCCTTACAGGAGACGTGATTCACTGGGCAACTCTCCAAACTTTACTCCAACAATAACAAACATTAACGGACGGACACCTTAACCACCCGCAGGTTTCAAGGCGAGGTATATGTCAGGTGCTTCAGCGTAGCCTAATGATTCTACACAACGAATGCCCTACTCCAAATACAATGAAACATTAACATCTTAGTAAATGTCATATTTTTAAGAATCAGTGGCAGGAAAAATGGAATGTTTTCATTGGTTTGTTATCTTAATTCCTCTAAGACAAAGCGTTGTAATAAAATCGTTTTAGACATAAACTATTTGAGTCCCTGAATAGGATAAGTTTAAATGCATATCCTGTATGACTTCATTGAAACCTTTGCACAGAAAGGAAGCCACAGGTGCGCCACAAGTAAACCTTCCACACGTGTTCAGAAATAACGAGCGGTTTGGTATGTAGAACCATAACACTTGGACCGACTACGATCCATAAACACTTCTGCTCGGAGCGCTGAATGTTGGTTCACTGAATGCTGTGACAAGCATAAAGAGATGAACATTTTACGTTTTCTCTATTTCTGCTCCTCCTACTTCCACCTCCACCTTCTCCTCGCACTCTTCTCCCTATTCTTCGCTTGCAACCCCGGCTTCTTGGCCCGAGTAAGCAACGTGACCGTCTGTCATGTCTGGGATACATGCTCTCTTTTTCTACATTCCGAATTGGTCCAGCACATCTGGAAGTAAGGTGGGAGAGGGGGATGGGAAGTGGGATGGATAACAGGAGCAGAGATCCATCCCAATACCACCATGACGTCACAACAACTTAGGAAAGAGATACAAGAGGCTGAAATAAATTACATCTGAGGATGAATGACGACTTCTCTAGTATATGTGAGCGGGGATGCCTCATTCCAGAGCTTGATTTAAGAGGAAATAATATTGTGACTGTTGGTTCTAATTTTAAAACCTGTCTGGACTGTTTTCTATGCAATAGCATATCACTGCATTACCCTTTTGTGATTCTAGGGAAGGAGTCTGAATTAAACGGTCAATCTTCTTAAAAGCCATGATGTGCTGCACTCACATGACTTCTTCCACTCATTCTTCTAAAAGTATTCTCATATTAAGCTTAAAAATATATTTTACACTTAGTGCATTTAAAGTACAAATTGACTGAAGCTATAACTGAATACTCCCATCCATATTTGTAGCCACGCCCACTTTAAAATTATTTTAGCCTAAACATTTTCAATAATTTTTCATAGGCAAATTGTTCCATATGACGCAATTTAGTTTACAAAATTGTTTTTCACTCTTTAGACGACTCTCGAAACTACATTAAAGATAATAATCGTATGCTCTTTTAAAATAATGTCGTAATGTAGAAAAATTAAGTTATTATGTTTTAAAAACGAACAATTTTTTAGAGTACAAAAGGTAATTTTATTTTTACAAGTTATTAAAACATTGACATAAAAAGAAATTATAATTTACTTTTAAAGTGAACAGGTTTGATACGCATAAAGTGGAGCATTTTTATTCGAACAGTGAATGAATATATTGAACGTTTAATATTAAAAAATGCAAAATAGTATTTTGAAAAATGGCAGACTTATTCCTATGATCCCGTTTAATAATTGGCCTAAATTTTTAACAGGATGTCTTACATGCTGTGAATTTCTCAAATTCATCGTATTATAAAACATCGTATGATTATCGGATTTTAAAAAAGTTTCGTTATGTAATGGCTTTGAAATTCTATGTTCTTTGCACGATTACAGGAAATAATAAACATAGACTTTCCATTTGAGAAAAATATGAGCTCGAAGACAAATCAGCAGCTAAGAATATCTTAAGTAAAATTTCTGGTGCACACAGAGAATATGACAGATAAAATAAGAGAGGTGTTTCAACGAGATCTGCAGTTTTGTATAGTAGGATTATGTCTATTTCTTATGATTTATACAAAAATAATTCGCAATTAGGAATAGGGCTTAGCATATTATTCCAAAACAATTCAAGAAATAGATATAATTCGATATGAAGATATCCCAATTACATAAAACTTTATTAAATATCCTTAAAGCCACATTTTGAGAAACGCAAAAAGCATTAAAAGCCTCTATTTAAAAAAGAAGTTTGAGGTGCGAGAAATTTATTTACATTTCATTGAAAGATGCTCAAGTTAATATGAAGTTTAAGTACCTCTTTTTACTCTGGGAGTCTCAAAGCGGTAGTGCCAGCGAAATATTGGTATCGATTTTTTTTGGAAGAAAATCGACACATTTTTCACTATGCTTTATACTGAAGAAATTCGTTATTTTTAATTTATAAAAAGGCAGTAATGATTTTGATTAAAACATGTTAATATTTTAATATATTAGCATGTGAAATAAAATCAATATCCTGAGTTTTTGGTGCATATCCTACGAACTTACTTTCATTTCATTTAATTTTGCATAACGTAACAGCTAACTAATTATCAGCGAGATACAACCTTACTGGAGGATCAATTTCGAACTCATGAAAACATACAATTTAAAGGAGTAGTATTTGAGGCGTAGTCTTTGTAGCATACTTTTTTGAAATATTCCATGCAGTACATTTTTCCTTTTCCTTACTATCCCTAATGAACCTCTTTGCTTTCCATTTTTGCTTGTCTTCCATCAAGGGCTGTTACTATGAATAAACGTTTGAATGCTCCGCACCTTTTCCTTCATTTGAAACAATTCATAAATATTTTGTGAGGGATAACGTGACAGAATTACGTGTTGTAATAATGTAATAACATGTGAATTTATCATTGGTTAGACCAGGTCGCGCATCCCATCAGACGTTTATTTTTGTGTTAGGCTGTTCATAGGTAAAGTACACGCATGCACGCGCACGCCCGCAATGGTATGCATCGCGCACATATACTCTAACGTTATTCCGAAAATACTTTTGAGGGGGGATGAGGGAGAATTTGCTAAATTCAAAATTTGTAGTGTCAGTGAAGTACCAATATCGGTTTACTGTAGTTAAAATTGAGAACCTCCATACAACTCTGATATAAATATAAATAACGAATAAGTGTTTGCGTAAATACATGGTTGATTGGAATGTAAAATATTACCTCGAATCCTCTAAGAGCGCTGACTTAAGGTTATCTAGTTAACGTTTTTAATTTGGACTGTTCATAGGTAGGCAGGTTCACGCAGAGAACTTTTTCAAAAACGCTTTCTTCTCGCCAAAGGGCGATATTCCTGTATGCCGCTGCACATAAGTTACTGCATTCCGGCGAATGTATTACACATGCTGGTTTATGTTTGAAATAATAAAAGAAATTAAATGTTTTAATGTAATGTAAGCGCAAATAAGGTTGAGGCAAAAACATCCAGTTGTTTCAAACTTCTGTGTTCATTGAGAGCGAATTAAATAAAAAAGAGAATAGTTGCAATGTTAGCAACGATGTTATGTCGAGTAGAACATACAGTCAGATAAAAAGCAGTAGATAAATCTCCTAGAAACTTGTAAATTTGCAGTTACAACAAACGAGTTTTCTACTTTCTCTGTAACAAAAGTTAAACAACTGAACTCAACGATTTTTGCTGAAATAAATAATTATAACCTTAATATGATCTGTTATTATTTTCTGTACTACGAAGTTAAGTGCTTACGAAAAAATGATACAGATGCAATGTACTGATCTGATCACGTTTGTGAGTTCATTTTATTGAAAATGTATCAATATACACATGTGGACCATTATGGTTGCAAGGCATTTTAAATGCCTACTGGTGTTTCCGATTTCAGTATGAGCTTTCTCTACTTTATTGTGTACTTTGGATTCTCCATTCGAGAGAGTTGGAGAGGAAGGTGAATAGGGAAAGTAAATTGCTACACTGAGCCACATCGCACAAGATTAATAAGAAATAAATATATTTGAATTTTTATGTATTTTAGTTGTTACAAATAAATCCAGAAATCAGATTGACATGCTACATAAACTAAATTAATTTTGTGGCAATCTCATTTCACTACAAAACATTAGGTAAATGTTACTCAAGTTCTTGCATATAAAATTTGAACTTCATACTTATAATAGATTCTGAGAACACTCAAATTTATCCTTATAGAGCATACCATATAGTAAAAAGTAAAAGCATTACCTTATTATTGAAGTCAGAGGTGCCTTATGGTATAGGAGTGAGGAACCTGAAGACTTAGTAATTTAACGGGACAGTGTTTTCTTGGGTAGAGGGAGAACAACATTTGCATTATTTTATCAACTGGAATATAGTTTTCTATTTTTGTGTGCGCACTCAAATGAAAGCAATACCAAAGCAATAAAACCAAACTGTATCTAAGAAAAAGAAACTTTTCCAGAAACTTTTCCTAGACATATAGAATGTACCAGTCATATGCGACTAAAATTAGTGAAGAAATAAATAGATACTACATTTATTATTGCAATACTGTAATAGGTACATAGGCTTTTCTTCCCACTACTGCTCTTTCTATTCATCATAATCATCATCACAATCATCATCATCATCATCATCATCGGGGCAGTCACTTGTTTGTTTTCACAGCGCAGGAATGTAAAGCCTCTTCGCAAACTTTACGTTTTGGTAAACAAATTACACAACTTTTACACATGCGCATTGCGAAGTGGAGCAACTGCCTTTGCAGGAGCAGAGTATCATTTTTAGAACTGCATTAATTACAGAGCCCTAAGTGGTTCTTCCCTGTTCACGTGTCTAACCCAACAGCTCGGGTTTAAAGTTGAGTTCCTTAGCCAAATTTGATTGGATAGAGGACTCAGAAAGAATATGGTACTGAAACCTCTCGAAGCATATACGTGCCAGCGTTAATGAGTTATTTTTGAAACAAATATGGCGAATCACACTTCATCCAGTATATCTTCTCTTTGTGTCTGGATATATAAAACAGGAAGCTAGTGTCACCTGTCCTTTTTATGTCATCGCGGCTGGCATCCGCTTTGCTGAGGGAAGGTTTTAAAATCAGATTCTGTTTGTAGCAAGTTTTTTTTTTTAAATTTATTTAATTGCTGAATGCTAAGAAAACAATCTTGAGCTAATCCTAACCTGAGCCCTAGTCTTGTAGCAAGCGGGGAATATACAAATGCATGCAAACCTTTCCATGCAAACATTTCCCAAATATTGCAATAATAGTGTCATAGTTATTGAAAGTGTGGAAATTAGACTATCATTCTTGAGAGACGTTGCTATAGGGAAAGGGGAGAAAATAGTTTTATAAATTTTTGGTTTGAATAAAAACGTCTTGTTTACCTGGGGCAAAATAATCACAAGGAACATAATTATGGAATTGTCTTGAACAAATATCCTAAGTGACAGTTGCAGAAGGGTTTTAATTGCTGTTTACACAAGATACAAAGCAATATCAATCATATGTGATGTTTCAACTAACTGGAATAGAGATATTTTCAGTTTCATTAAAGTGAAACGTGCGTTATTTGTCCGTTTGTTGTACATATTGGTTGTTTGGGTCATGGTGCTTCATCAAACTCAAACTGGTGATGAAAGGTCCCTTTGTACTAGACGCTATCTGCTCGGAAGTATCCGTACACCCCTATATAATACGGAATTGAACCCCTAGATACCTTGAGAGGTGGGTGCACCACTATACAAAAGGGCATGTAGTATTGTGTTGTCAGTAGATAAGCAGTAACAACAGAATGAGTAGGTCAAGTGAACTGAGTGATCTCGAACGTGGAAAGTCATTAGTTGACTGAGTAACAAATCCATCAGGGCATTTCAGCCTTTCTAAAGCTGTCCAAGTCGACTATTGGTGATGTAATTGTGAACTGGAAGCATGACGGAACAATCACAGCTAAACCAAGACCAACCAGATCTCATTTTGATCGTCAAACTTTGCGCAGATTGGTTGTAAACAGTGGAGGCAATAACAAGCAAGTACCATAATGCTACCAGCAGTTCTGCCAGCATAATGATGGTGTGTCGAGAGTTAAAAGGAATGGGATATAGTACGGTCGGCCAAACATTTTGGTAGTTAATGTTAAGCGACCCTTGAGGTTGTATAAAGAGCGCTGCCATTGGACGGTGGAGGGCTAGGAACGAGGGATTTGAAGTGCTGAATTATGCTGTCCTGTGAAAATGCGATGGAAGGGTTTGGGTTTAACGAATGTCTGGAGAAGGATATCTGCCTTCATGTTTAGCGCCAACAATGCAGTACTAGGAGATAGTATTATCGTACAGGGATGTTTTTCGTGGTTAGGATGCATTACTCGACCATAGCCCGCTCACATTCCTTTAAGCCTCGGCACTCAGTCGGATTGCTACGCATTTAAGCGACCGAGCGGTGTTTGCCTTTTCTGCCGCTTGAAGCTCTCAAAGCTGACCCCTTAGTGGCCTTGCCGACATTTAATTTTGTGGTAACAGTTGAACAAATTTTATGGTCTCAATTAGTATTGAAAGTGAAATTTACATGAATTGCTGTTGACAGCAATCTAAAGTAAGCGAACAAGAAAACTGGGCATAAATAAGAGACAATAAGAAAACTGGGTATAAATAAGAGATAATATAAGTAAACATAAGTATGTGCACAACATGCCATTGTTATTTCAAAGCTCTCCGTTTTTCCAAAGTCCAGGTCTCCGAACCATACATAACAGTGCTCCAAATGTAAGAATTACGTATTGTATTATATTATTTTTATTATTATTTTTAAGATCACTATCATCATTATTGTAACAGCAGTAGTAGCAATAATTACAACAAACAGCATAGCAGCACTTATGAGCCCAATACTTTATATTTCAGATGGTGTGTTGTTGCGTACCTTTCTGTAAAAGTAAGAAAGGAAAATCAAAAGGGACCAGTTTCCATGAATTTCCAGTAGAAGAACTACGTAAACAATGGCTGAAAGCTATATCGCGCTCTAATTTCACGGTAAATGATAAGTCTAATTCAACAGTCGTGTGAAGTTTGCATTTTACTGAGGACGACTGTAAGCCAGGCTGTAAAATAAAACTGCTGAAAACAGGAAGTATTCCAAGCATTTTTTCTAACTACCAGATTATAAATTAGTGAAACAAGCAACACCAAGGCGAGAAATTTAAAAACTACGCTTACACACAGAAAGCAGAAAACGGAGACGCAGTTGCATCAGAGAAAGTGTTAACAGTGCTGCTGATATTAATGCGCTGGATCATGTCACCGATGCATGTACTTATAACTGCGCTGCAATTCAGATTGAGGAAGACATAATTTCCAAATTAAAGAGATTGGAAAGGGAGAATAACACCTTGATGTAAATTATGGGGAGCAAATAAAAGGCACAAAGAATTTGTAAACAAACAGCAAGCAAATGAAGAAAGAATACTTTATTATGAAACCAATAATTTTCATAAATCAATTCAATTATTGATAAAAGACACCATTGTACACTGCAACACAGCTTCCAGACACAATAATCGCAATATTGGGCGAATTGAACAAAATTAAAGGCAATGTGAATTTCCATCTTATAATACCTACTAACGTATATTGTTAAAATGCTTTTAACTGTTTACTTACTTAGTTTTTTTCTTTTCTCCCTAGACAGCCTCGTTTCATTCAACAGTCCACTTATCATCACTGGCACATATAGGAGGTTTTATAGTTAAAAAATAGCGGCCGAATTCTCTTGTGCCATCTGTCTTACTAAAGTGTCTACCGCCAAGTGTACAGCATCCCTTGTAAATTTAATATTCAAAAGGGACGAAAACTCCACGTTATATTACCCATATCCAGAGTTTGTTTCTCTTTTGCCAGTTATAGAAAAATTTATAACAACTGCTGTGCCTAAGCTATCTAAAGTATGTGTGAGAAAAAGCCTAGAGGAAGACATAATGCCAGCAATGCTACATTGTTCTTATCTCGTGTGTGCAGAGAACTGAAAGCATTCAGAACTACTAAGTGAACTGATATGCAAACATTATTAAGGTGTCATGCTTCTGCGACAACGGAAGTGTTTGAAAAACGTCAATTCCTAAACTGTAAACCAGTTTGAGTGCAGAGGTTCTACTCCCATTAGTCCTGGACCCGTTGGACCAAGGACCCGGGCCTCCTTCTACCCGGGAGCAATGGAAACTCCGGGGCTCTTTCCATAGGGCAATACCTGGAGTCTAAAAAGCCCCCCCCCCCCCGCTTGAGCACAACGTCAAGACGGGATGGAAGTGGATACGCTACTTACGCGCGTCAACCCCGCAGGGAAGACTACCGATAACCTCGGTGGGGCCGAAGGTGATCTAGCACACCCTCTACTAGCTCTGCAGGCTAGCACCTGGGACTATTGAGGCAACCCTCTACCCCCTCCGGTCGGCCCTAGCCTGGCCGGAAGTACCCATTTACCCGTGGGTTTCGGGAACACACTGCCCCCTCGAGACCACCCCAATCCGAACAGCTCCCATTCGGGAGGGGCTCGTTATGTTCGGCCCGAGGTTCCTCTAGTAACGTCAGAGGTACCACGAGTGCTAAGGGTCCGCAGCGCCCGCACTTTGGCAGCTGAAAGGGACGGATCCCTTCCCCTACGGGACCTAAACTGTAAACCACTGCTTCGGAAAGTTCTGCGTTTTTAATGTCAACACATTGCAGCTGTAAGCTGGAACAGGGTTGCAGAGGGTTCATCAGCCAGCGCCATACGGTGGGTAGTGGAGAAATCTGTAACTTTTAGTCATAACACTCTAGCTGGCGAGTGCCGAGGCTTAAAGGAATGAGAGCGGGCTATGACTCGACAGAGCCTTGAGGCGTATCGACCTCCAGGTGATCAGCGCTGCCATCGTTCCTTATCGGGTCTTATCGGTCGATTAGAAGAGTGAAATATTAGTAAGTTGATGTACAGTAAGTTGCGAAACACAAATAGAGCGATTGGAAGCTGCGTCTTCTATATGATATGTTTTCTCGCGCCTGGCGATGTATGACACATTGCTGTTCAGAAGACCTGATTATATCTGAACAAAGTATACATTCAATGGACTCGCCGTGTATGTGCAATAAGCTGTGTTGCGAATTTTTTCCTATACGTCTTCTCGCTTTGCCATGTAGTAGTACCCTTATTGTGCTTAAAAATAATTGCGGATGGATATGAACATAGAGGCTATAGTGCACTGCAAATTGCAGAAATAATTCACGGATATTGATTGACTGAATCACTATTTCATAGAGCTGAATCTGTGAGACAGTGGTTTATGCTTAATAACATTCCTGAAATGGACTGGCCTGCTCCGAGTCCAGATCTGAACCCCAATGGACACTTCTGGGATGAGTTAGATCAACTTCGTTCCACACCTCAGCGTCTAACATCACTAATTTCTCTGGCTTCGGTTCTTAAGGACGAATGGACTGTCATCTTCCACAGACATGCACTCATCTAGTTGAAAGTGTTACCAACAGAATTAGAGCTATCATAACAAGAAAGAGTGGATCCATCTCACTTTAATGTACAATAATAGGAAACATGTCATGGATAAAGACTAAGCGTAATTGCAGGTATAGTTTTGATCAGGTAGTGTATTTCAGGCTCTTATTGGATAGCTATTGGTATGTTTCAACCTATTTACTATTCCATTTAATAACATACAACAAATACCGTTCGGGAATGATATGAACTATTACACTAAACAAACTATTATCAGCAACTGTAAGTCCACAATGCAAGGCAGATTTCACAGCTCTTTGTATTTCTATGTTAGTAAATAGAAATAAAGGTTAACATACCATTTCATATAAAAAGTAAGTTGAAAATATTTTTCTTGTATAACATTTGCTTATATAATAAAATTGAGTCAGGCTGAAGCTATCTTCCGTTATTTGCTCCTATTTAATATTAAAGCTCTTGAAATTCATATCCAATGTTTTAGGTTCTCTTGCGTTGTTTCTTTAGCTTCAGAGAAATATTGTATTTTATTAATACTCATTTAATGTCTTATTTTTTAAATTATTATAATAGTGCATTATACTTTCTTTTGCAGGCGCATTTGATTTAGCATTAAAAATTATAGAAAATGACACCTACTTGAAAAATTTATATAATTTGTTTCTCCTCTCTCCCCACTAAATATCTTGTTCTTCTATTGAGATTTTATGGACTATTAGAATTCTCATTTTCTTGCCAAAAGAGACCTATAATCTCTTACACTAATTTAGTGGAGGATATTTTAACCTTTAACGTTTAAGATACAATTTTATCTGGTTTACCTGCACTATTAAGTTTATATCAACTTCAGTCACACTGTAAGTGTATCGATAAATTTTCTTCCATACACAGAATAAACTATATATCAGCTCTCAGAATAAATCACCCGTACGTTTCTGAAGATTTCAGTTACATCTTAAACGTATTGATAGTTTTGCTGTACTATATTTACATAAAGTGTCATTTCCGTATAAATTACTGTCGTTGGTACCTGTTTTAACTTCTTTTAAATGTTATATTTCCAAAATATTCTTGTGCATGGATTATTAACTTTGTTTACATGCTTTACACAGGCATACGGTAAACTAAATGATTAGCTCTTAATAATAATAATAATAATAATAATAATAATAATAATAATAATAATAATAATAATAATAATAATAATAATAATAATAATAATAATAATAATAATAATAATAATAATAATAATAATAATAATAATAATAATAATAATAATAATAATAATAATAATAATAATAATAATAATAATAATAATAATAATAATAATAATAATAATAATAATAATAATAATAATAATAATAATAATAATAATAATAATAATAATAATAATAATAATAATAATAATAATAATAATAATAATAATAATAATAATAATAATAATAATAATAATAATAATAATAATAATAATAATAATAATAATAATAATAATAATAATAATAATAATAATAATAATAATAATAATAATAATAATAATAATAATAATAATAATAATAATAATAATAATAATAATAATAATAATAATAATAATAATAATAATAATAATAATAATAATAATAATAATAATAATAATAATAATAATAATAATAATAATAATAATAATAATAATAATAATAATAATAATAATAATAATAATAATAATAATAATAATAATAATAATAATAATAATAATAATAATAATAATAATAATAATAATAATAATAATAATAATAATAATAATAATAATAATAATAATAATAATAATAATAATAATAATAATAATAATAATAATAATAATAATAATAATAATAATAATAATAATAATAATAATAATAATAATAATAATAATAATAATAATAATAATAATAATAATAATAATAATAATAATAATAATAATAATAATAATAATAATAATAATAATAATAATAATAATAATAATAATAATAATAATAATAATAATAATAATAATAATAATAATAATAATAATAATAATAATAATAATAATAATAATAATAATAATAATAATAATAATAATAATAATACAAAATGAATCTAAAAGGACAAAGTTGGAAAGTGTAAAGGCCACTATGAGTTCAAGAAGGAGCAGAGGGGAAGTGGTAGAATACATTGCTGAAGATGATTTTAAAATGGATAATGTTTCGGCTATCCGAATGTATGAATAGGTTAATATTCATGTGATTGTTTGGCAAACCTTGGTGGTTCGAAGGCAAACGCCTCGTAATTTAAGGCTTTCTTTAAATCTATTTCATAAATAGAACGGATGGCATTAACATTCGAACTTCAAGAAGAAAATAAATTATTGCATGTTGTCATTCTTAGAATAGACGGAGTAATTGGTATTTGGACGTATTCCGACACTTTGAGGATTAGAAATGCACCATAGCGTTGACATTTACGTTTGGTAAACTGGAGAAAGGCTAGGCGCTCAAGGGTTTGAGACGCAGCTGTGCAAGCTATGCCACCGACATATGTCAACCGCTGAGCTATTAGATCTTTTGATTATCTGGCTAGTTGCCCGCTGTATTAATAGCACGATGTATTTATAAACTACTGGTATAGTTGAGGCTCAACTGGAAACTTGCTTTCTATTAGAGATGTCTTTGTCTTGGTGCAAGGCACCCTTCCTGCTTGTATTAGGGGCTTGGACTGTTGAGTGATTTCTTTAGAAGTAGTATTCCATCCATCGACGCTGTCAACTGAAACTAATACATTTATCACAGATTTGCCCTTTCTTACTGCTCTGTTACTACAAGAAGTTAATTGCATGAGGCATTTCTTCAGATTGAATTAAGCAGAACATTTCTACAATTCTCCATTTAAGTTTTGTATATAATTTATATCCTAAATTAATGTTATGCGTGTATATATTTTTAAGATTTTATAACTAAATATTCAGAAGAAAATTGTAAACATCAGATCTCATATTTACTTTATTACAAATAGTAATTACGGAAATTATTGTATTTCACCCAAAATACATATCACGATTTCCCTGGAAATACATGTTTTGAGACCCCTGAGTTTAAAAATGCATTTGTAGAAAAAGAATCATATGTCTGTGAACAGTACATAACTTAAAAGGTACGACCCGAAGAAGTTAATAAAATCCCCCACCCAGACTACTATTTACACGGAACACTTGTAGAAAATTTTGATTTTCCCCAAAATGGCTCTAATAAATTTTTATTAAAATACTTGTTTGCTATTTTGAAAACAAATGAATTATGATCTTAAATTTTCTGGTAATAGTTTATGAAATTTTCTGGGAATAGTTTATGAAATTCTCTAAAATGACCTTGTTGTCGACGGGCCCTAAAACACCACACACACACTCACTCACTCACTCACTCACTCACTCACTCACTCACTCACTCACTCACTCACTCACTCACTCACTCACTCACTCACTCACTCACTCACTCACTCACTCACTCACTCACTCACTCACTCACTCACTCACTCACTCACTCACTCACTCACTCACTCACTCACTCACTCACTCACTCACTCACTCACTCACTCACTCACTCACTCACTCACTCACTCACTCACTCACTCACTCACTCACTCACTCACTCACGCACTCACTCTTTATTCTAGATGAATTTTCAATAAATGGTAAACGGAGGAGTCACCGCGCCGTGGCTGAGACGTTAAATCGTTCAGCTCTCACCAAGACAGCCCGAGTTCGAAACCAGGTGACCGCAAAATGAGATTTGTGGTAGACAACGCGGCGCTGGGGCTGTTTTTCTCCGGGACCTCCGGGATCTCCATCTTCACCTCGTGTATCATCAGTGTCACCGCCTGCGGTGCCGTATGTAGTAAAAGCGGGCGTTATACACTACACATACACATCGCCGTTCCTTGGCCGAGCGGTTAGACCACTTAGCTCTCAAAATGGCGGCTCGGGTTGGATCGCAGATTTCCACATGTGTGATTTGTAGTGGACAATATGGCACTGGGGCGTGGTTTCTCCGGGAGCTCCGATTTCCTCCACCATCTTTCTTTTCATCTATTTCGTCCTCATTCCGTTAATCTACTTCTTTCATTCTCATTCCATCCTGGATTTCTCTATCTGATCCAGAGTTTCGATTCCTCAAGGACCAAGAAACTCCTAACACCACAATAGTGGTTTAACTAGAGAAACTAAAGAAGAAAAAGGTAAACGTAAAAGATTGATAAAATCTTAATACGAAAAAAATGCAGATCTCGTTAAGCGCACAGTTGTGTAATAATTTTTTTGTGTGAAGATAATCGTTTTAGAGATATTTTTTATTGGTTTTAGCTAGGTAGGTACTTATTCTATTTTCAATAGGATGTATGTCCTGGTCATACAAAGATAATGGAATGTCAAGCAACACCTGGCCACTGTCTGCTTAAGCGCAGCCATTAAAAGTTGCAAGTTGACGCACGCAGCGGAAGACCGAAATAATCTACGACAATTATCAATGAAGGAAACATGATTTTGTAGGATAGGCTACTGAGGATGTCCTAGCTGGTGAAAGGGAAATTGTGCCTGACTTACTGAGAGACTTGAATATGAACAAATTATTTCAAGTTGGGTGTCGCGATCTCTGACGGCGTGTCAAAGAAAATGAATGACGTTTGGTTCATTTACAGAGATCCCCCGACTTTATAACAAATTATGAAACGTGAGCGGCATCTATAAACATGAAAAAATGGTATAAACAACAAGCTTAAAGTTCTCTATCAACAAAGAAAGCAAATTGTGTTGATCAACTGGGAATGTAACGGCATCGGATCTGGAATTAAAATCTGTATCCTTTGTCAGTTGTAAGATCTGTAATAGGAGCTTATTATGTTAGCGGAAATAATAATGAACAAAGAGATTGGTTTATTGTATGGGGATAATTTAACGGTAGTAGCAATTTCCGTAATAGGTCTACAAAAAACAATTGAGGTAATCCATAGGTTTTGCGCTGACTGGGTACTAAGAATAAACAGCAAAAAAATAAAAAATAATGGTATTTAAAAGAGGATCGATACTTAGGAAAGGAGAGGAATGGTTCATAGGAGACCAAAAGGTAGAAGTTGTAAACGAGTATGACTATTTAGGTGTAAGGATGTGCAGCAGTGAAGGATGGGTTGCACAAGCCAGAAAAGTGATAGCTAATGGCAGTGTGGCAATGTCAGGGATAAGAATATGTAAACATAAACTGGATATGTCAGTTACGTGGTTAGAAAGAATGTATGAAGCAGTCGTTGAAGCCAGAGCAATGTATGCAGGGAGGTATGGGGCACATCAGAGATAGAAACACAATTAGACCAGATGTATGGATTGTTTTGCAAAGAAGTACTAGGGCTGCCAAAATCGGCACCAAGAGAGGTGGCATTACTAGAGCTAGGTAATACAAAAAGGAGGGGAATAATAATAGAGAGAATACTGAAACTCTGATATGTGTATTAATGGGCAGAAAGGGGAATTATTGAATCTGTGCATGAAGCAACAGAAAAGCATTAGAAATACAGATAGTTGGTGGTCAGAATTGGAAAGAATGGTATCGAAGATAGGCATGGGAGATTTATGGAGAGCAGAGGAGTCAAATCTTATCAGTTTTTGGAATGAAGTGAGATCCATATTCATATTCATAAATGTACAAATTGGATTTCTAATACTTAGCACATTTAAAGAAGTTTTTCAAACTGACTTTCATTTAACAGGCATAATTAATTCCTAAGTGCTATTAACTCTTAATGTGCTAGAAAATGCTAAGAGTTTGCTGATAATTTCTATACTTCTGTTTTTTGCTCATTATACATATCTTTGGAATCTTTCAGGCTGACATCTGGTCATTAGGCTGCACAGTGGTGGAAATGGCAACAGGGAAGCCACCTTTTATAGAACTTGGTTCTCCACAAGCAGCAGTGTTCAAGGTGAGAAACATTTATTTGTAGAACGTTTGGAATGTTCAGTTATGCTCTATTAGAATTATACCTTTATGCTTTAAGGACAATAGCTTAAAGCTTTAATTTCTGGAGAGAGAAAAACCAGTTTTGATATACAAACAAATAAATAAACTTGGAATGTGGCACCTCTAGCTTGAGAAATCTTTGTTACCACTAAGTCACACATATACTCATTCTTCAATGGAGCCAATGCTTATATATATATCAGGGAAGTGATACAGTGGCATACTGGTTCAAATTTATTGCACACCCAAGAGAAGGTAATACAAAAAGGAGGGGAATAATAATAGGCAGACTACTGAAATTCTGGTATAAGTGTATTAAAGGGAAGAAAGGGGAATTATTGAATCTGTGCATGAAGCAACAGAAAAGCATTAAGAACGCAAATAGTTGGTGGTCAGAACTGGAAAGAATGGTATTGAAGATTGGCATGGGAGATTTATGGAGAGCAAAGGAGTCAAATCTTAGCAGTTTTTGTAATGAAGTGAGAACCAGAGTACAAGACATAGATAGGCCGGAGATATGGGAAGGTAAAGAAGAGAAGAAATCTTTGAAATTTTATAAGCAATTAAAGAGAGTATGGGGTAGAGAAAAATATGTAGATCAATGTGACAAAACTGGAAGAGAATGCATAGCATGGATGAGAGTAGGAATATTATACTTAAAGGTTTGAGAAGTAATGAAGTAGGAATATGTTAATTTTGTGGAGATGAAGAAAGCACTGTTCATTACCTGATAGAATGTAAGGAGCTAACAAATTACAGGAGCAAAATATGGGATAAGAAATGGGACAGTGTAACTAAAGAGATATTGGCGGTACGCATGCTAACGGGATGGGAGAAAAGAAAAATAGATGTATAGGAGATTTCTTATATAGGATAAGAGAAAAGTGGATGATACCGAAATTAGGAATTGCCATGTATAAAGAATCGTAATGGATTTCAGAGGAGCCTTGTATTTTGTTACGACACGAACAGGTGCAGTTGGTTGAGTTGTTATAACAAAAGAAATGTAAGAAACAGTGTCCTTAGCAGATTTCTAAGGGATAGCACTTGACTTGTTGAATGAGGTATGCTTCGGACCCCTAATAATATGGACAATGGGCAAAATTGGCACAAAGGGAATCTTTGGTTGAATAATGGGCTTCCAGAAAGTGAAAGCGACATACTCACACGCCGCTGTGAGGAAAGTCAGTCAGTCTGTCAGTTCGTGGCTGGCAAGCCATTAAGAAAGTCCACGGCGTGAGGCCGATTAGGGCGGTCAACTTTTTCTGTCTTGGGCCAGGCAGACCAGAAATGAGAGAAGATATTTATCAGTTTATACGTAACTAATTAAGTATTATCGAGTAATGAGCATTCCGCCTTCAGTAACTTTAAACAGTGATATTGGTAATTCTTGGCCGGCAACTTCGGGTTTAATGTAATAATAAAAGAAGCAGTCAATAAACCAATTTGAAACGGGCATTCCAGTGTCAATAAAACCATCCTTCTCACACATATCCACGCATACTCTGTGATTAACTTCATTGCTTTACTCTGAGCTAAACACTATTTGTTTCAAACTGTCCCGTAAAAGTTGAACTATTTGCTCGCCACATAATTCGCTTCATAGATTAGGGCAAAAGAAACGAAGGTCAAGAAGAAATGACATCAAGCTGATCAGGAAAACCAAAGGCTTATAGCCAGGGGACCTGAGTCGGCAAGTCAATATTAAGGTCAGCAATTTCATGTATTTGTACAGGAGGTGTAATACAGCATGTTCTATGTAACATTTTATTGTACTGAATTTGTAATGGATATTGTACAAATAAATAAATATCAAATAATATCATGTTAGCGGAATACTGAGAAACGGGAGTGCTTGAAGAAGAAGAAGGCGATCTTCCATCAAGACAATGCTCGCCCATCGATAGTATTCTTGGAATGTGAAAATGATGGAAGTAGGGTGTTACAGCTGCCGCATTTTCCTCATCCTCCTGAATAAGTTCTTTAGATTACCATTTGTTTCATAAACTAAGGAAGTTCCTGGGCGGGAAACAATTTTCGTCCTATGAAGCATTTAAATCTTCAGTTGAAGCGTATTTTGCAGACCTATAGGACCTTTTTTCCGTAATCAGACAGTGTTAAGGGGAACTGAACGGCCTATCTCACCAAAGTTAAAATAAGAATTTTCTGGTGCGCTTAGCTCAAGAACCACTCACCGCATCAATTTGAAACCTTTACTTGTTATTTTACATTTTCACAATTCATTAAAGATAAAAGATCTTATTTTGGAGTTTTAATAAAGGGCATGTGATTTTTAAATAAATCTCTTGAATTTACCTCTAAAAATATTCAAGTTTTTTTTTTTTTAAGTTACAAATTTTCACATACATTTCTACAAGTACCTTTAAAAACAGTTGAAGTTTTCATCATCAGAATCCTTCCTCTTTCATTTTTCACCCCTTCTCTTCTTCCTAGATTACATGGTCACTTGCTCTGTGGTATTATTAATTATTTTGTTCAATTTGGCAGGGGGCGCTGGTAAATTGAGAACAGCAGGCAATGTCTTACCTGCCTCAATTCCCTTGCCAATGCGTCTCAAAGCATAAGCAAACCTTACATTTACTTCTGCACCACTTTTAATAGTTCTGGATGTTTCAAATGCATATTCTTTATTACACTTTTGGCAAAAGAGTGATAATGTATCTAATAATCCATTACGTTTCTTGTTATCCTTTGATACGCGAACAATTTTCATTTTCACAAAATGTACACTGTACAAAGTTTCTATATCTACTAACTAAAAACTTGTTGATCCACTTTTTTCCTTGAATAACTAATTTTCAGCTCACATTCATCGCCAATATTTGACGTTAGGCTTGACGAAGTCTATATATTGTCGTATGTTACTACACTTTTTCCATTTTAGAGGTTGTAATTCTTTCATTATGTAATAAGAATTACTTAAACTGTTTATACTGGTTCCCATGTCGATTTCTTACTCCAAAATCATTGCTTCTTTCCATTTTGAAAACAGCACTAGTAATTCAAAACATTCTAAACAAAGCATTTAAGAATAAACGTCAAATACACAGATTAATATTAATAGAAAAAACAAGGATTTCCTTTCCTAATAAAGGGCGTGCTCAGGAATATAGCTTCAATAAGGTTACAACCAAGGAGAGAACACAGTTATAAATGGCTAATAGGAGGCGTGGCACACTGTTTAGCCTTTCCAAAATGGGTGTATTTAGGACTTTTAAAACTATGGGACAGGGAAATAAATATCGTTATTCGCTTCTAAAAAGATCAGGGAAGATTATTTTGGCAATAACTCATTTTATGAAATTTCACCCCAAAATGCCGCCCGCCTCGGTAGCACGTCTGCCTCACGTTCAAGAGGTTCCGAGTTCGAATCTCGGTCGGAACACGCTGAAGGCACATAACATATGAACTCGGTAGTCGTACAACGAACACATATTACATAATAAGATATTCAGTCGTTACACGCCGCAGTAATTACATGCCTTCATCACGAGTCTGCAAGTAGCGACTTTCCAGGTGGCGAGTGAGATACAGGCTTACTAGCGATAATAAATCAATAATGGAACAGTCGAGATGTTTTCTTCGGCAAAAACAAACCACATCCAGTCAAGTCGCATCCCCGATCTTAGTGCAGAGAAGAGAGAGTGTGTCCATGCAGAGCGAACCCCGAGAAAACCCCGACCTGTACAGAAACCTTCCCATCCGTAGCCTTCACCCATCACCTCCCTACGCTATGAGGTGTTGAGCGCTGGGAGGTCTCAACCAGGCTCCCAATGGGCAAGGACGCCCGCCTCGGTAGCGTAGATGGTAGTGTGTCTGCCTCACGTTGAAGAGGTCCCGAGTTCGAATCTCGGTCAGGGTGAGTTACCTGGATAAGGTTTTTTCCGGGGGTTTCCCTTGTCCTGAAAGACGATTGTCGGGCAACTCTAAGCTCCATGGACCCCGGATACATTTGAATATCATTTCACCCATTTCATTCATCGTCCGATATGACTTAACGTTGGAGGACGTTAAAAAAAAAGGGCAAGGACCGCATCAGAATATACTGAAATTTTACTTTTCTCATTTATTGGCAAATAAATTGGCTGTGCTGTAATGTACGTTAAACGTTTTGCAGCTGAGAGGAAACGGACAAGGAATATTATATGGACCAGCTTCCAGTAAGCTCTATAAGTGAAACTAAGAAAACTGATAATTACAGACCAGCGTCCACTTCTAAGATTGCGCAAATCTTCACTCTATAATTAATACAATGATTTAACTGTTTTTGCCGCTTTACTCAAGGGTTTTAAGCTGGCCCTCGTAGCCATGGTCGTTAGAACGTATGTCTCTAGCGTTCCACCGCGTAGAGGGTCGTGGTTTCGAGTCCCGCCCTGGGCATGGGTGTTTATGTGTATAGTGTATGTGTGTGAAGCTACAGAAAACAGATAGGTAATTAAACGGAAACAATAAAATACGGTTAAATAAGGTAAAGAAAAATGTATATCTCTATACATAGATATATATTTTTATAATAATTACAAAAAAAAAAAAAAAAAAAAAAAAAGGTTTGCTTTATGGAAGAGCATGTACATTCTCACATTCTCAGACGTTCAAGTTATATCTGTATTCTCTGCTTCCATCCGAGGACATTTGTTACTCACTGTCCTCCTCTTCCTAAGTTAACTTAAACCCCTAATAGAAGCTTCGTTTGCCAGTATAACACATTGCTGCTACAGAGGCACAAATATGTTTTCCCAATATGCTACGTGGTTTTGTTTGTCTTGAATTTCTGGAAGTCCGAAAGTTCCAGCAGTATTATTTTACATTTTGATTTTGCTGCAAAATTCCTCCAGAGTACGCATGCAGAATGTTATTAAGAGGCAAACTGCTATTCCGGATATGAGCCGTTTATCATGTTTTTAAATATAGTTAAAGCAGCAGTTAAGTGACAGGGTGATGAGTTGCCATCCGGTCTCTTAAAATTCTGGCAGCTCCAGAACAAGCATTTTGTTTCAAGCTGAATTTAAAAGTAATATTTAATATTTATAGTTTAATAAATTTTTATGTACTTCTAAAACTGTTTTATCAGCCAATGCATCATTATAATATTATGCTTTTCCGTTGTGTTTTTTCTAATGCATGGAATTCATAATGGAAAATGATGAGTTTTTAACCAATTGATTTTAGTAACTAATAAGCTATCAAATTGTTTAAAAATGGCACAGAAGTCCATAATATAAATCAATGTTATGTCTAGGATATTTTAAATGTTTACTTTTTAACTAAAAGAACTTTCATTTCTTCCAGTAAATCAAGAAGATGCTACCATTACATTAGGAGTATTTAAAATAGGTTTATGCCTCATGCTCTGTATATACTCAGCGCTTACGAAGGTGGATACATACACTAATCCGTATAAACTAGATCACTTTAATGAATGTGACATGATTTATAGTGTGTTTCTCAATTCTTTACGCTTATCTTTGACTGGTGTAGCTTACAGAAACGAATATAGGTAAGAAAAATTTGAGGTTGTCTTAAGTCATGCGGATAACGCAACAGTTCTTTGAATCACATAATTCAATTGTTGAGAAGAGAAGGCGTAGATTTTTCTTCCATAGTCCAAGCGTAGCTATGTTTTATCGTCTATAAAATAAACTGTCAGCTCTATGAATGGTACTGTTATCGAAGCAGAGAGGGAGGAGGTGTTCCATTTCTGTATGCCTGTTTTAGCCCACTAAATAACTTTTCTCAACTTCTTTTTGTCACCCTCTTTCTCTGAAGAAATATAGACCAATTCTTAAACTAAGTTGTAACATCGGTCCCCATCGACATACAGTGACAATGATGACAGTCTGCATTTTTCTGCACTGCGAACCTATGTTCCATTCTCGGCAAACTATTTGTGTGTTCTTACTCGAATTTTGCCTAACACCGGTAAGGTGTAGCTTCAAAGACTTTGGACTGTTCAGCATCGTCCACTGTATTTATAGCAATTCGTGTCTTGGCAATCAAGGTATCCGGACTAATTTCAGGAAGTGGTAAGAGAATTCTTTATACGAAGTTGTTTTCGAGCTTCCATGAACGTTGGTAACAACTAATTCTTCAGATAGAAACCAATCTGAACAGCTCTTCAGTGGAAACTCCTCAAATTAATAGTATTTCATGCAAGATGCAATTAAGATTGGAAACGATATGCTGTATCTTTGTAAGAGACTATAAATCAAGCTTTAAATTTTTGCTGTACTGGGTGGGCTCTGCATTCCAAACGAATTTAGGTAAAGCAACCACAGGTTTCAGCAAAGACTTTCTCTGTTTTTTATCTTCCTTTCTTCCTTGCTTTTTCTAATAAGTATTGCTGTGTTTTCAGTTTGTTAGTTTCCAATTTGACATGTGTGTCTAAACGATAAGAAACCGCAGTAATTTGTAATTTATTTCTCATCTTTCCTTTTACAACATCAAATGTAAATACAAAATCAAGATTACAATTATAAAATCCATACTGATAAATGCCATATATTCCTAAATCCTGGAAATCCTATTATGTTGTCCACCATTGACTAATAATTCGGTCCCCATACACCTAACCCTAGGTTTTTGTGTATTGGGGGCCCTCTACTCCTTTTTACAGATTTTGCCATTTCACCTATCCTACTCTATATTTTTATCTTAATTGTTCTTAGCCATCTCTCTTTAACTTTCCCTAAATAATTCCCTATATTTATCCTGTTCTTTTCCCCTTTTACTGACAAACGTTTTCTAATTACTACTTCACCCCCCAAATTGTCCCATTTACGTAGCCTGCTCTCTCCATATCTTTATTTGACTACAATATAATATACAATGGAAATCTGCATTCTCTTCTCCACAAATTGGACATTTATCTAGCTCCCTCGCTTGACCTATACCTTTCAAGTTTCTTATTCCTGTTCTCGCCCAAGCAAAACCTTCTCGCCCTAACTTACTACATAATCTATATATCCTTCCCTCCACCAAGTTGTTTTTATTTCTCCATATAATCTCAATGAGCTTTTGTCACGTGTATTGGCTAAAATGTCTTTTCTGGCAATATCTTCTAATCTTAGCTTAACTTCATTCCAGAAGCCTCTATACCCATACTCTGCATTTATCCAAGAATGACCCATACCTATCTACTTCAACACGTCATTCATTTTATGCGCCCAAGACCCACCCCAGTTACTTCTATTTTGAATATGAAAACACTCTTTAATAATATTGCCATCTTCCAAGTTAGTGATTCTGTATAAATATTTCATTGCCCTTGACAAGATTTTAATTTTAGTAGAATGCCTGCCTAGTTCCAGTTGTGCTGCCCCATTAGGTGATGCTATCGGTAATCCCAGTATATATTTACAAAAGGATCTATGCACTCTATCAGTCTCTCTGCAAGCCTCATCTCCTCCCCAAACCTCTGATCCATGTAACATTCTATTTTCTACTATTGCTGTATAAATCCTCTCCAACCATTTGACATTTATATCTGGCAGTTTACTGTAGCATGATCTTATCACCCTCATGGCCATTTTACCTTTTGTCACAGACATCTTTTTTGTTCTTTCCAGCTACAATCTGAACTCAACCTTGTCCCCAAATAACCAAATCTCATTACTACCTCTATTTCTCTTCTATTAACCTCCCACTTCTCATCCTTACGCAACCTGTATCCTTTTTCGAAGACCACAATCTTTGTTTTGTTTTCATTCACTTTCAAACCCCATTTATTGCAATAAGAACTGGCTGCCTCAATTGCTCTTCTCAGCCCTCCACTTGATATGGACCCAACTACTAGGTCATCTGCAAACAGTAGCCCCGGGATTTCTTTATTATTAATAACTGGTGAATGTACCCTACAACGTAATATCTCCTCTAAAATTCCATCGATATAAATGTTAAATAATACTGGACTAAGTTTACATCCCTGCCTTACTCCTGCCTTACTCGATATAGGTTTAGTTACTTTGTTGCCTGGTAGTTTTATACAAAACTCATTCTCCTGGTATATCATCTTAATTACTTCTATAAATGCATGACATATCTCCTTACTGCTTAATTTTATCCACAATGCTTCTCTATTAATAGAATCAAATGCCTTTTCTAGATCAATAAATATCATATATACCCTTCCCATTTTATTGCTCAGATATTTGTCTACAATTGTTTTAATAATAAAGAAATCGCAGTAAATACATTAAAATATGCTCACATTCTGTATGGCTGAGAAGGGGACCTTCTTATATTGATGTTACAGATCGAGCTGGGACTTTTTTGAGAGAAAGTAAGAAATAAAAGTACCCTGCGTTGGCTTTCTCTTACATAGACCCATGTTTGTCTAGAAAAATATTTAAAAATTATAATTATATACTAATAATATCCAATTTCTTGTATATATCGTTGTTTGAAGAGTATTAAATGAGATAAATTACAATCTTGTGTAGTTTTTATCTTCGTTTTGTGCTAGATGCGCTCATCACTGAGAAAAAATAAAACATAACCCTGACAGGTTTTCTCTTCGCTACATTAAATTTTGGTTGTAAGCTATTTTTAGTGCAGTCTTGCGCGCATGTCTTATAGCCTTGGTGCGAGAAAAGTTTATTATCTCGTTGCAGGCAGCTGATAGTTGAGCGGAAGACAGACGTTGTAAGTCAGCCGTTGGGAATTAAAACTTTATAATTCTTTTACGACGAATAGGAACCCTATGGGGAAAAAGCCGAGACCCAGGCATTTTTGTTTTCGTTGTTTTCACGATAAAAATTTAATCTTAGTCTCCGGGGAAGTATCCTAAACTTAGGCCTGGGAAGTTTGCTTCCCAAAATTCCTTTCCCAATTATATCAGTTAGTTATGAAGAGATAATTTTAAAATACCTTTTTATAATAGATAATATATTGTGATCACAGTGTGGGAAGCATATTATAAAATCAATGAACACTTTGAAAAAGACGAGTCGAAGTCTGTTATATATTTGCTACACAATGCAGATATTTTTTGCAGGATCGTGTGTTATATTTTTTTGAATGAATTGTTAATAAAAGCAGACAACTTCTGAAAAGAGAAAAACCAGCTAAGTTAGACAATAGATTTAATGCAGGGAAATGAATGAGTTATTGGATGCAAATTGCCGACCCTATGGGAATGTGGAATGACACTGTTGGTGAATCTCACCACAAGAAATATCATTATTGTGGTATTTTATCTGATAATGTGTTCAGTATAAATAAACTTACGGTTTAAAGAAATTTATATTTTAAATAAACTGTTTAGTAATTATAATGAGATACGAAAATTATCGTGAGTCACTAAAATGCAAGTGGAAAATATCGCGGTTACCCCGCCAAGCATGTGTTAACGCACGGTCTTCAGGCGTTACGGTCTGTCGATAATAGATCGCAGTAAAATAGTTCTATAATATGTATATAAATGTGAGACACGAAAGACATCAATTTTAGAAAAAAAAACACAATTTTATGTTAGTATATACGGTAACATATATGATAGGCTTTGGAAATAAATTAGAAATCATATATTTTAGTTTTATTTAGGAGACAGTCTGTATGTGCTATTTATGGTAATTAAGTATAACTATATCAAACGTGAACTATATATCAATATTTTTGAATTAGCAAATCTGAAGTCCTTTCGAAAAATCTAAAAGTCTCTTAATCTGCTTTAGTATTGCATTGAATTAGAAGCACAGGGGATTTCACACTGAACCTATAGTCAGGATATTGTATGTCTGACTTTTGGGAGGAAGGGATGGGATGGAGAGCTCTACGGACGTTCTGCAACCAGCGTTAGGACCGCTAGTCAGCATTAGGGTCCCTCATCTCGGCGCGATGGTTCACTGCAACCCAGCAGGACAGACCCTTATGCCAAGAACAGCAGTTACAGTGCGCGAAGTTCCCACATGGCAGCGCTACACTTGTCCATCGCCGAAATTCTAATCCTGAAAGAACTGTATGAAAATTAAAGTGAAATGAAACGTAGTGGCGGAAAGTAAAGTGGTAAACATATAAATTCTCCTAAAGACCAAACTGCAAAATGGCTTTTGACCAGATTTATTGGTCATTGGGGATCGAATCCAGAACGTCCCGAATGCAGTTCCAAGCGTTACCACCTGAGCCATGTGTTGCTTGTTTAAGAACTACTTGGAAAATACTCTTTAAATTAAATCATTTAAATTAAACTGGAAGGAATTTTGCGTTTTTAAATGTAACCATATAACAGATAATCAAAACTTCGCTGTCTTTACCATATCCTTAATTCACATGGAATATATTTGTGCCAGAACGTGCTGTATAAATGTATCAATAACAGGGTGGCCTACTGAAATGGAAATTGCCCGGAATGAATAGTAGAAAAGTTCTTGGAAAACTGCCAGAACTGCTCCCTTTCGGATAATCATTCAACTGTTTGCCCATTTGGTGACTTAATGCTGCATATTCTCCACTTGGCAAGTCGCCAGGTATCCAGGCCAAAGGACGTCAAGCTCTCTAACTATTCTTTTAGTTTTGCTTTCCATGTCACTTTGGCGGACCACAGAGACTGTAATAAAGGGTGGCACATCTGTTCACCTGGAAGCCTGGATCTCAAGAGTCCATATTTCATATGAAGTGCTGACATAAAAAAGACACTCCCACAGCTCTTAGAGAAATAAATGTAATTTTCAGAAATCACTAACCACTTGGGCTTCCAGGAAGCGTTTTATCTTGCGAGTTGAGCTCGGTAAGGATTTGTAGGCCGGAAAAGAGCTTTAAAATATATTCATGTCATTATTTATGTAGCAGTTCTAGTGTTCTCATTGCTTGCTGCTTTTTATGTTTATTTTACTTATGGCTAGGGAAACACTGCATAAATCTATATAATAATGACTAATTTCTAGCACAACCCCTGAATGAAAAAAAAATTCTCATGTTCATAAGGGACTGGTCACAAATATGTGAACATAGCATAGTTATACAGAAAAGATATGCAATATAATTAACCATAATCAACAACGGTTATTTAATTATTCGATGAGACAACCTTAATTTTAAGCTATAAAGACTAATTTGTTTTATAAATGCTTCAGTAACTAAGACTCACACTTAAAGAATACTGTGTCACAATAACAATTAAAGTGGTTTAAATATATAATGTTACATTATGCAAATTATTATTTTATTATGTTCTTAGTTGTTTTAGATTTAAAAGTAGTTTAGGATAGAACTTTAGCCCCTAAAGGCGCAGAATAATTTCTGCTTTATTTATTTAACCATTAGCTATAATTTAAATTAGAGTTTAAAGTCTTGAAGCAAATTTAGATATAAACACCATTTTCAATGTTTTAACAAGTGCATTTGTTTTGTATACGTAGATATGTACATGAAAATATGATAATACCTTGCTGTTTAAATGAATAATACATTGATGAACTGGAATTGAAATGAAAATGTTGCACTTAAAATGTGTATCATACAAAACAACTCCAAAATTTGAAAACCTAATCCGTTCAAAGTTTTGAAGATGTGAGATATAGAGAGTATTCAGAGGAGACCTACAAGAGATGTTCTGTGGCTACCAACCCCTAAGAGGAAGATATCAAATCAATGAATCGCAAGGCTACAGGCCGCAGAGTTGCGCATAGACCCCTTAGAGTTTCATACTCGAAAAGCCTAGCCACCGATGGAGCTACACAAAGAGGGCGATGAACAATACGTCATCCAAGCACGTCGAGTAAAATGTTGACGGAGAAAATCCTTTTCTTTCAGCAATTTATTTGGCATCGCAATGCACAAAGAAATCTAGGAGCAAGAGGCACACCGAAAAGATGACAAGGGGGACTGAATAAAGAGGAAATAATGGAAAATAAATCGTTATAGGTGAGAAACTAGCCCAGAATTTGCCTACCGGCCAGGGAAAACTACAAAAACCACACAAAGTCAGACTGGGCGGTCATGGGAATGGAGCATGAATGACAGCTTTACACCTACTACAGAACCATCTCCCTCGGCAACTGCTAGAAGTAATCACTGAACAAACGGAGTTTTGTTTTTTATGTACTTCCATATTATATCAAATACAATAATTTTAACTTTTCAAAAGTAATAGTGTATATGATTAAGTACCTGATTATATTTTAAAACAGTTGTAGTTAGAATTGCATTGGAGCAAATTTTAGCAAATTTCAATTTAAAAAAAAAAAACGTAGGAAATCTTAATGCAAATAACAGAATGCTTTTGAAATTTCAATATATTTGCACATAATGCCGGGTAAGGTAGTTGGTTCATTTTAACAATTATAAGTCATACGGATGTAGTACAAGCGCGCACAAAGAGAGTGAGAGAGATATTGGCAAAAGTATATATTTTTATAAAAATTTAATTTTGGATTCTGAGGCTTCTAAATGTGTACAATCAATTAAATTTCGATATGGTATATTTATGACGAATGGAACTCTTTCTATACCTTTTAAATTGCTTATCAAGACATATCACTTGTGCTTTGAAAATTCTTGTGTAAATCGAATTTTATTTTATACAAACTTTCTTTTAAAGTCTTCCAATGTTAAATCATATCGGACGATGAATGAAATAGGTGAAATGACGGTCATATGAGCTCAGGGTCCATAGAGCTTATAACTACCAAGATTTATCATTTAGTATACAGGAAAGCTCCAGAAAAACCTTATAAAATAACTCATCCTGACCGAGATTCAAACTCGCGACCTCTTGAACGTGAGGCAGACACGCTATCCTCTACAGAGGTGTGTCTTTATATGTTATTTCTTATTAAATCTCCTCTGGAATGTTTACGTAGGCTATTGTACAGGGTGTATATAAATGAATATCGGGGTTTTAACTCTTTATAATATTTATTACACTAAACTTACAGCTATAAATGATATGTCAAATGAAAAAGTAACTCAAACAGTTTTTTGTTGGTACCAGTGCGCATATGCGTGCAATGTTTCTGCCACAATCCGCTAGACAGAGGTAGTAGTAAAGATGGCGACTAGTAAACAGAAAGCGTTTTATGTTTTGCAGTTTGCAAAGACCGAATCTGTAGTTACTGTGCAACGTACGTTCCACATTAAGTTCGGTTGTGATCCTTCTAATGATAATAACGTTCGTAGATGTAATCATCAGTTTGAAGATACCGGCTGCCTTTGTAAAGCCGAAGAGCACAGGACGATCAAGAGTAAGTGAAGAGACTGTGGAGCAAGTGAGAGAGTCGTTCACTCGTAGCCCAAAGAAACTAGTCCGGAGGGCTAGTCGTGAATTACAAGTTCCTATGTCCACTGTTTGGAAAGTTGTAAGAAAACGCTTACGGCTACGTCCTTACCGTTTACAGTTATTACAGGCTCTAAAGCCGAGAGACCACGGATTACGTGCTAACTTCGCAAACGACATGTCGTTTCACGATGTTGACGATTTTATGGACCGTGTTGTTTTCTTATGGACCTTTCACCTTAGTGAACATGTTAACACTCATAATGTACGCATATGGGGCTCAGAAAATCCTCACGAGATGGTAAAAATCCAATGAGATTCCCCTAAAGTGAATGAATTTTGTGCGGCATCCTGGCGAAAGGTTTATGGGCCTTTCTTTTTTGGTGAACCTACAGTAACTGGCACTTTTTACCTTGATACACTAGACCAACAGCTCCTCCCTCAGTTGGAAGAAAATGAGCCAGAGAACTTCATTTTCCAGCAAGACGATGCGTCACCTTACTGGCATAACGAAGTACGCGATTGGTTGAACGTCACTGTACCCGAGCGCTGGAGAGGCCGCAAGGGCCCCAATGACAGGGCTTGCTATGCTTGGCCTCCACGTTCTCCTGACTTAACGCCATGCAATTTTTACCTTTGGGGCTTCATCAAGTATCGTGTGTACGTGCCACCGCTACCAGCTGACCTTCCTGAATTAAGAAACCGGATTGAAGCTGCTGTTGCTACAATTACTGAATACACACTTATCAACGTTTGGCAAGAACTCGGCTATAGACTTGATGTGTGCTGTGTGACAAAGGGTAGTCACATTGAACATTTATAAGGTTCTTGGTAAAATGTTTGAGTTGCTTTTTCATTTGACATATGAGCTATACCTGTAAGTTTAGTGTAATAAATATTATAAAAGGTTAAAACCCCGATATTCATTTATATACACCCTGTATTCTATGTATCTATGGCGCAGCAGATTGCAACAGCGAAAAAGGGTAGCGTGATTTTAAGAGGCTTTCAAGAAATGTAATGTATTCCGTTTTTCAAACTTTGGCATCCCTGAAACTGAAACCAGTAGCGAAGCAGTACATTTGGCTGCATGAACTTATAATTTTTATGTATTTTACCAGTTAGATTAGGTATATAACCTCTAATGTAGTCCTTTTACTTCATCTATTAAGCATATTAAGTAGGGGAAGTATTGATTTCCACAGAAAAATTCAAAATTTCACTGAAGTACATGTTTTGGTATCTTCTGAGTTTAAAATAAGCAGTTTATGAACAGAATTTTTGAAACAGGAAAATTCAATTAAATATCAAATTTCATGTTTAAGTTCGGCGCCTTCTAGAAAAGCTATTTATAATCTTACAAGGAATATTTTCAAGAAAATTCTTCCATTCCAGACCATTTTAAACATGGAACATTTTTGAAAGTCTTGAATTCATATAGAATGGTTCTAACGATTTGGATAAGGGTACCATGTGTTTAAGATATTTTCAGGAAAATAGAAATATATATCTTGAATTTGCTGGGAGTGCCCTTAGAAGCCCTCTTCATTCTGGACGAATTTTGCACCACTCGGAAGCCTTCAGAAAATAAAAAATCTTAATACCTGAAAATGTAGATCAGAATTTATATCTGATACTTTTTATGGGATGAACTATTTCGATATATTCCTTATTTGTTTGAACAGTGCAATATTTACTTTTCTCAAAAGGAAAGTCGTTATTCACTTCTTTCTGTCCCAACCATAAAAAGAGATGGAATTTCAAATATATCACATAGTTACTATCTCTTTAAAGTTATGACTGTCGCTTAGACCCACTGTATACTTCTATTTCCATTGCATCTACTGGAAATATGTAATAAAACAACTGCTGTATATGTTTATCACGATTAATATGAAGTACATAGAAGAATAAGAGTTCGAAATAAGAGTTTGTGCAAGAGTAGAGAAAGTCATGTGAGTGCAACATATCAGAACTGTTTCTTAAGTATATTTTGATGTTCAAAACTCCACACCTCTAAATTGAGACAGTTTATTTTGGGCCAGCCGATATATTTATATAAATAGAGGTGACGCAAGCGATGTCATAACGACCCGCCTGTAACTTCATTTTTCCGACTTCTAAATGCTTATGATTCAGACTTTATGTTTTATTAAATAACCTAATCCGATGATTTTCTATATTTGTAGATGTAAGGGTATCTACATAGATATCTCGTAAGAAGTTTTAACCAAACAAGTAAGCATTGAATTAAATTGGAATTAAAAAAAATAAATATTGGTGCTTCTGAATTATGATGAACATTCTACGTTTGTTCGCTTTTTGATACAGTAATCTAAAGGATAAAGGTAAAGAGTAAACAACAGAGAAGGGTATCTCACTCAGTACGACCTCCTGCCGGATCTATTGTGGCTAACTCCGCAAGGAGGAAGGCATGAAATTAAGGGAACTACGGGAGGCTACGGTTCTCTACAGAGACGCAACGAAGTCCCTAATACGAGGGTGGCTGAAGTCCTGGGCCTCACATTGAGATGGCGCCACAGGACTATTTTGACGGATGGTCTAATTCTAGACTAGCCTGTATCCATAGTTACAGGACAATAGCTTGTTTAGTTTTTGAATGCCAGCCTTTTAAACAAGACAAGTGTAGAAATTTTACGAAAATAAAGGAATAAATAAATCAAGGAGGAAATAGACAGTACATTGAAAATCTCTTCTTCTTATATAATGATTTAAACGCGGGTTAATACTTTCAAATGGGACGTACGAGCACTAGTACTTAGTTTTTGGAACCTATCTTCCAGGATGAAATTGAGACTCCAGTATTTCTTCCATTCCTGGTTGATGCACCTTTTTATTTACTTTGTGGATTCATTTAAAAAGGATATTGTTTGTCTTTGTAGATGCATATATATTCTCTGATATACTACACTGTGACAGTGCTAAGAACACAGTGCTTACGTCGTTACTGGTGTGCAGCAACTACACAAGGCTCTCAGGAGCTGTAACCCTAATGAGCTTCTCAATTGCTACTCCATGCGCAGCAGGAGGCCTTTGTCCGCAAGGGATTTACGGGATTTTCACTTCATTTCATTCATTTCATTCATGTTTCAATATTCTCTTCAACTCTATCTGGTGTTCAGAATTGATATTTTTGACCGCAGGTACCTGAATGTTGAAACTTATTCTATAATTTACCCATCAATAACTAATTTGACTCTTCTTTTTTCTTTCCTTGTCATTGCCATGATTTAGTTTTTCTTCCAGAGATTCTCAAATTGTACCATTTTTCCTATTTCATTCAATTTAGCTACTGATCTTTGCAGTTCCACTTCATTTTCTGCTATTAATACCTGGTCATATCAGAGATATTCCTTGTTATTAGTCTTAATTTTATTTAACTATACTTTTCTCAAATGGGAAGTCGTTATTCAATTTTTTATCCCTTACCCATGAAAATGAAACAAAATTATATAATAACAGAGCGAACAGCTTTTTAAAATTTGACTGTCAGTTACAGCCTACTCTATTTCCATATTCCCCTTGCACCTGCAGGAGTATTATGTATATTGTCTCATACGCAATTTAATTTTTTAAGAAAAACAATTATTTTAAATATGTCGTGACAAGCAACTAACTAATTGTCAAAGTATATACCATTAGGTTCTATGGTCTTGAGCCATCGTTCAGGGGGGTTTATTATCCCACGACGGTTGTCTCTGGTTTCTGATGCGAAGGATTCGGTGACACCCACTTGTACTGCTTCAATGTTATCAAATTTTTTCACGTAGAAAATGGATCAATAAAGATGATATTGTGCTGGTACGAGATCAAGGCTGTAAGCTGGGGGTGTTAGCAGTTCAATTTCTCCCAATTCCTGGATTTTTCCGTGGTTGCTCGTGCAGCATGCGGTATTGCATTGTCTTTAGCAATAGAACTCTATTTCGGTTAACTAATTCTGTGTATATCCACTCTAAATTTCATGAACTCGTTCCAATTGTTGAGAATAAAGATCCGCATCAATCGCCCGCCCTTTTGGAACAAGCTCCACATGAATCACGCCTTCAAAATTCCACCAGACACACATTACTTTGACCCAACTGACTTTTTTTTAACGATGACTTTGGCAGGTTGGCGGGGATCAAGCCACTGTTTCGAGGCATTAGGGTTTCGGTAAAATACCTATTTTTCATCACAAGTAACAATTCTCCTGACAAAACTATCATCCATGGGGATGATGGATTAGCTGAGGACAGATATTTCAGCTTGCTGTGGTGTCAGTTCATGAGGTACAGAACTTCAGCTTCTGTATGATTTTCCAAGTGTCTTAGTCTGGCAACGTATGGAATTTATGCACCAAGTTTTTCTGAAAGCCTACGGGTACTTTCTTATGGATTCCCCCCCCCCCTCCCACAAAACTTGGCGTGTATCCTCAATACTCGTAGGGGAGGGGATCCGTCCCCTTCAGCTGCCGAGGTGCGGGCGCTGCGGACCCTTAGCACTCGTGGTACCTCTGACGTTACTAGAGGAACCTCGGGCCGAACATGCCGAGCCCCTCCCGTAAGGGAGTTGTTCGGATTGGGTTGGACTCGAGGGGGCAGTGTGTTCCCGACACCCACGGGTAAATGGGTACTTCCGGCCAGGCTGCGGCTGCCCGAAGGGGGTAGAAGGTTGCCTAAAAAGTCCCGGGTACTAGCCTGCAGAGCTAGTAGAAGGTGTGCTAGATCACCAGGCGGCCCCACCGAGGTTTTCGGTAGTCTTCCCTGCGGGGTTGACGCACGTAAGTGGCGTATCCACTTCCATCCCGTCTTGACGTTGTACTCAGCGGGGGGGGGGGGGTGCATTTTAGACTCCAGGTATTGCCCAATGGAAAGAGCCCCGAAGTATCCATCGCTCCCGGGTAGAAGGAGGCCCAGGTCCTACGGGTCCAGGACTAATGGAAGTAGATCCTCTGCACCTAACCTAACTGTATCCTCAATATTCCATACTCTAGGTCTTCCAGAACGTAGTAAATCTTTAATGTTTTCGTCTCCATTGTTGAAACGTTGGAACCACCGTTGTACCACACGCTCACTAACGTCACCTTCTCCTTCTACGAGGCTGTTCAATAAATAACGATCACAATTATTTTTGACAACGTACCTTCACTTATCCTCATAATTTTGATGGTTGTTCTCAAAGTAGTCTCCCCTGAATGCGATGCACTTGTCCCAGCGTTTCTGCCAGTCATCAAAGACATGCTGGAAATCATTTTTGAGAGATCCTTCAAAATCGCCTCCGGGGCCTTCACCACTGCTTCTGATGATGGATAATGCCTCCCACGAAGACGTTTCTTCAAGTTAGGGAATAGAAAAAAGTCACATGGGGCTAAATCCGGACTATAGGGAGGGTGACGGATGCACTTCACGTTGATTTTTGCAAGATATTCAGCAACAACATTGGCAATATGCGGCCGCGCATTATCGTGATGCAGCATCCAGCCTGCTTCATGGAAATGTGGTCTTTTGCGCCTGATATAAACTTGCAATGTTTTCAGGACTGTCTAGTTACTTATGTGTGTGCAGGTACAACATGCTGATAAACCATTCCATGAATATCAAAGAATGAGATGACCATAACTTTCCCAGCAGAAGCAATCACTTTTGCCTTTTGGGGGTTGGTGATGAAGGAGATTTCCACATTGAGCTTTGGTGTTTGCTCTCAGGATCAAAATGATGTAGTCCAGTTTCATCAGCAGTGATTACGTTTGAAAGACGCTCCAGATCTTCCTCTAACATCAACTTTAACTGCATGTTACCTCCATTGCAGCGGTAGGCGATACTGAACATGTCTGAACTTGCCTGGTTCTCACAGGCGGGAACCAGGAGTACCAACAATGAAATACTACAGCATTTTGTTTCACATTAAGCTAACAGAATATAAGAAGACTGAATTCTAGTGCGAAAAATTATGACCGTAAAAAATTATGATCATTCTTTATTGAACAGCCCTCGTACTTCCCATAACCTTCGATCTGCGGCAGCAACTTTATAATCTTGTTTCCAGTATTGTTTTAGACGGACTCTAAGTTCAAACTTTGTTTCTCCAGTTTGTGATTGTTTATTAACAATTGAGAACTGATATTGTCACAAACGACTGTATTATTTACTCTCTGGTGACTCAAGTAGTAGGTGTGACGTCAATCCCTCCCCTCCTTTATGACTAAATGAATAATTTTTAAGAGATAGACTCTCTCTCGGAAACTGCCAGCTGATGGAGTAGGATGATTTTGTAGGCAGCTCCACTTCTGGACAGGTAAACGGCCGTTATGGCCGCCTTTGTAAATCTGTTTTAGTAAATATTCTTATTAAGTGAACTCCACTTTTAATAGCTTTACCCTACCTTTTTACCAATGAACCATTATAGAAAGATCCCAACCTCTCGCTAAAGCATGTAGTTCAGCTCTGAGTGTTTGCTCCCGAGTGTTCGACGTGACCACGTGTTTCTTAATTATTCACAAAGTAAGAACAGGTCGTCACAATATATGCTCGCAATGTACGCAACACTAGCCAGAGCATCCTGTAAATAGCATTTCCAAACCAAAGAAACCTAATACATTTTCAGAAACATCAAAATAAAAAAACCGACGTTACCTATGAGACAACCTAATAACAATATGAAATATTTTCCTCAATTAACACAAAATAGATAGAGCAACAAGCGTTTTTAGAAGAGGTCATATGACTGCATGCATAATCTGGTTTATAATTATTTGCTCATTTTATCTGATTTCTGGCCTAAGGTTAGCGAACAGGAGAACTTTCTGCACGCCATTAATCATAGTTGTACGCTTATGCAAAGGAAGCCAACCAACATGTACTAATATAAATTTAGTTCGTTCAGGCACTTTGTTGCATCTGCGGAAGAGATTCGACATTTGGTGAGGAAGACACGTGTATGTTAGAGAGGGCTTTAGCCTCAGCGGAAATTTACAAGCGCGCCCGATTTCGGCGCAAAAAGAGAAACACGGATTGCCTAATGCCTCCAGCATGGCCACGAATATGATGCTTCTGCTTCTGGGAAAACAAACCGAAACCTTGAGGTTTTGAATTTTTATTGCTATTCTGTTTTAATCTCAGTAAATACCAAGCTGAATATTAGAGGCGTGTGCTGTACGATGGCGAACTTGATTACATTATGCTTCATACGTCTGCTATGATTCGGATAGATTTTCGTCCGCAGTAGAAGAATCGAATCAAAAAACAATCATAATAAATAGCATGTAGTCATATGACTTTCTCTAACTAATTTTGTACAATCTATTTTTAAAATTTCTTCTATCTACTTCATGTTAGTGGAGATAAACATTTATAGAAATAGCTTCACCACTTATTTTCTTATAGATATAATAGGAATAGTGACATAGTAGGCTTAAGCGATAGTGAAGTATTTTAACAGCTGGCCATTTTGTGATGACTTTGATGTTCAATTTCCTTTGCATGGCCAGGACATAAAACTAGGAATGCATTCCTATTTGATAAATGTGTTTCAAAATTCAAACCTATAACAAGGAATTTCTTTGAAATGAGCATTTTCACATTAACAGTTTAACACAAATTATGTGCTTTAACGAAATCTGATATTTTATATCTGTCTCTTGCAGCTTGCCAGTTATGCAAAAGTCCAAAAGGAAAATAGTTTCGGCCGCTGTTTCCAAAAATTCAACGTATATATGTATGCATTATATGTATATTATATGTATAGGGTGTAAAAAAATAAATGTTAAAATTTGAGAAACCATTTCTTGCGGATATAGGATAAAAAACGTTATATTGTCGCGGCAATGGACATAAATAGATAACAGACGGCTTATGGTATTTCACGGTAATAAAGAGCCGGCAAAAGCAGATAAACATAGCGCTTGAGATAAGTGACTTGCCGGCTCGGATAGGATTTCACGTTTGGAAGGTTCTAGTGATATCTTGATTGACAGAGAAAAAGTTGTTTCTTCTTTGTACGAGAAACCTCTCGAATTTATGAATGAGGTATATAAGCGATTGTGACACGCCAGCGGACAGTTGTGAAACAAGAGTGAGTCGTGAGTTGTAAAACAGCGAGAAGTAAGCAGAGAACTGCTGAGTGTGTTGTTACGAGAGCTGTTTGTTATTGTCATCGACCTTGGAAGATTGTGTGGTGTATGTGACGTAATGTTGTTACGTGAGAATTGAACTGCTGCTGTGAGTGTATTTCTACGAAAAAAAAAAAAAAAAAAAACATTTGGAATATCTGCAACTCGGACTTTTAACTCTACGAACTCACAAAGTCACAATATGGACATAGTCCAGAAATTCTTTATTTCCTTTTAGAGTACTCCAGCTGTACACTTTGTGACAGAACCATCGGAAAACAGTAAATACAGCACATTTTCAAAATGGCTTCTATTAGCTCCAGTACATCCGTCAAACCGCCATCGCATGGACTCCCTAATACGCTGAGTTAGGCCTGAGAATTTTCGTATTGTTTGGCATTCTAACTCAATACGAGCACGAAGAGTCTCTTCTTCTGTAACCAGAGTTTCATAAACAACAGGTTTCAAATTTCCTCATAAATAAAAATATAGTGGGTTTAAGTCAGGAGAGCGTGGAGGCCACAGAATTGGTCCGACTCTTCCTATTCATCTACCAGGGCATCTGCTGTTCGGAAATCGATGGACATAAAATCCGAAATGAGGAATGACTGAGTACCAGTGCCTAACAAGCGGACTATGTACTCTACTGTAGCACAATGACGACAGTGGTAAAATACACCACCTCCACCCAATTTAGAAAGCAAATATTGTACACTTAAACCAGTGTTCTGTTGTAGGTCTATGGCCACAGGAGTGCTAAGTACATACAAATCTCACCGTGTAAGCAAAGTTGTAGAAATGGAGCTCTCCTATAGAAATAAAGCATTTTCAGACCTATGTTTATATAACTCTTTTATCCTGTATAGCAAGAAATATTTTCCCAAAGTTTTGACATACCTTTTTGTTAAATGCTCATATACATCTTTCGTTTTTCATGAAAGTAACTTAAACGTGTTACGATGTTCTATCATTAGCCATTTTTTTGAGAAAACCATACATTTAAAAAAATGTTGCTTTTAAAGGCCATTTTTTGTTGGAAAACCTTTATGTTTTATCATTGAAAGACACACACGCTCGCGTGCTTTCACCACAAAGGTTACAACCACCTTCTAAAAATTCTTTCTTTTAGATCAGAGAGCTCCAAAGCAATATTTTTGGTGAAATCTCGATACTGAATTTTTAGATTGTATCCAGAACTTCCCTACTTACTAGGTACATGTAATAGAGAAAATTCTTCTCCTATTTGAACTTAAGTTATTACGGATTTATAATAAGCCGTTTTTAATACGATAAAACGATTCCTATTTCTAGGTGGCTATTATCCCTTCTTTGGTAAACTGTTTAATATACCGGAAATGGCATTGTTAAGTTTATCTTTCGTTTGAGATTGACATTTAAGTGGTAGTTTCTCCACTTACTTGAGGGTGATGTCGCAAATTGCTATATCTGGTGATTAGGTTGTTCGGCCATGTGTAGTTTCCATGTCTAATTCCTTTGTTGCATAAGCTAGATGAGTACAGGCATATATAATATATATATATATATATATATTTATTTGTAATTTACGTCCTCCAACGTTAAGTCATATCGGACGTTGAATGGAATGGATGAAATGATGCTCAAATGAGTCCGGGGTCCATGGAGCTTAGAGTTACCCGACATTCGTCTTACAGGATAAGGAAGAAACCCGGAAGGAACCTTATCCAGGTAACTCACCCTAACCGAGATTCGAACTTGGGACCTTTTGAACGTGAGGCAGACATTCTACCACCACGCTACCAAGGTGGGCGTACAGGCATAGTTCTTAGGGCAGAATCCATTGCATGCCATTTCTGACATGAATTATTTTTAAATAATAATGATAATGCTCATTTTAGATTCAGTTCTAAGCGATGTTGGTAGTTTATAAGTTTGCGCTTAATCACACTTCATTCATCGTCTTCATATTCTTAATAACATATTCTGTATAAAAAGTTATTACTGTATCATTTGCCGATTTTTTAGCTTGCAACCTATGAATTGTACACATAATTAGCAATCCTTACTAAATCATTCCAAGAGATTCAGGAACTTGTCACAATTTTATTTTAAGAAAGGATCAATTAGTCAATATTTGTGCCAGGATTCTTTTTTGGGATATAACTTTTTGGTAGCACCGTTCTAGTACCTGCGTCAGCTAATCTAATTTCTAAACAAATCTGAAAAAAGAGGTATATGTAATTATACTGTGCACATTAATTTTGGTGTCGAAATATACTAATAATTTTACAGAGGCGTTGTTTGATGCTAAGTAGTATGTAAAATATAAGTGGAAATTTTTTTAGAAATAAAAATTTATTTGGCTGCAATCAGGTGGCTATTAATGTTGTAATATATACAGATATCACTAATTGTTGGTTCTCCTGTAATCAGTTTCAGGAGCGTACAAACGAATTTGGAGAGTAAAATGCCCATACTTACTTATTTTGTTGTTGTTGTTGTAATTTAGGTCATTTAACTTTTTAAGTCATATCGGACGGTGAATGCAATAGATGAAATGATGCTCAAATGGGCCCAGGGTCAATGGAGCTTAGAGCTACCCGACATTCGTCTTTTTGGATAAGGGAAAACTTCGGAAAAACCTTATCCAGGTAAGTCACCCTGACCGAGACTCGAACACGGGACCTCTTGAACGTGAAGCAGATATGCTACCATCTACTCTACCGAGGCGGGGTGCTTACTGATTTGTAGAAACGTTGAGGCTGACTAAAGTGTAACTTTTTATGAGTAAGGTGACCAGATAACTTTTCTTCAAAACCATGCGGCACTACTTCTATATCTTTCTCTGTACTATTCTCGTACGAACCGCCATGTAGAATATTACAGCTCAAGTGCCTTCCCCTTCGTTCATTGGTCTTTCTTTAACCTTGGATGCGGAGCAGGATGGCTCAGGTGGTGAAGTTGGGATTTCCATTCAGGAGAACCCACTTGACTGGCTATCTGACCCCATTTTTCGTGTTTTTTCTTGGTCACTAGATAAATGATGAGTTGGTTATTTTCTTTTCTTTAATTTACAGTAGCTCAATTTTATTTCACCATCCTTTAAATCCAGTTTTTTCCCGGGTCGGAACTATCGCCGAGGAACGAGTGCGGGAATGTGTTTTATAAATTATTAAAAATCAACGTTACATAACTTATACTTAAGGAGTTCTTTTCTCAGTCAAGGGAAAAAAGCAAAAACAAAACAAAGAGGTTTCCTAAAATGCTGTGGAAAGTATCAGAGCAATCACGGAGTAATAAAATGACAAGGACTCACATTGAAATACATCTCTAACAACTATATTACCTCACGCTGAAAAAAATTCTAGTCTGTAGTAAGTACATGTAATAACTAAAATTCCATATACTGCTGTGTAGGTTCTGCAGGAGACACCTCCGAGCAGTTCTATTGTGAAATTAGCTTCTTATCTCTTGGTAGCATGCGATGAATCATCGATTACAGAACCGTAGAGCTTATTAGCCGCGTTGATAGCCCCCGTTTGATCAAGAGATGTCTGTGCTTGACAGGACATCAAAGAAACCCTTTAGGGCAGCCGAATCCATTGTCTCTGTCACGCACATACTATGGGCTATAATGATTCTGTTCCTCGATATAGGATACAGCAGTTAGTCTTTGTCACAAGGTCAAGGTCTGAGTTCGATGTAAATGTATCAACACAGGCAGAACGTCTCACTCTTACCAAGCCACCTGTTGAATTCGTTTAGTCGTCTACTGAGTAACTTTTATTTTCTCCTTTTTGCGTTCCAGACGAGAGTATAGATATTTTTAGCCATTTCGATCATTCCAGAACATTTCAAATCAAACAGCAGAAACCTATCTCAGTGCGAATTTCCCAATAGATATTTAGTTGATATTTCCAAAATCGAATATTAATCTTATTCTTCAGCGGTATTTATAAAACAAATTGATAGTTTTATAAGTATTTGATTTCCAGAAACGTACGTGTAAATCAACAAGAAAATTAAACCATTTGCAAATATTTTGCAGTTAAGGGCCATTCTATTTCTTAGTGTGAAAGTAATAACAAATTTGCTTTTGCGGTATTTTTCATTTGGGGTTTAAATACTTGATGTTAGCAAAATTGAGCACTATAGGATTCATTAAAAGTAATTGTTCTTTATTATTTGCAAATTGAGTAATATAGAACTCCTTTAAAACATAATTCTGCTACTCACATTAAGGTAAGACCCATTTTTGATTAAGAATGATTTAAACTTCACCTATATTTAGTCATATTCATGTTCAGAATTTCCAACGAAACACAGAGGAAGAAATTCGAAAGTCGTAGTCATTGAAGAATACCTTGAAATTAATTCTCCCTGATAGGAGCTCTAGCGAAAGAAGAGAGAAGAAATAAAAATAAGAACCTTTCAAAATCCTTTCACCAGAGGGTGCAACTTCCATCTTTCGTAATATATATTCCCACACCATGGAATATCTACAAAAGCTATGAAGAAATTGTTTCGATTCAATTGCATACTTTAGTAACTCCTAGAAGTAATAAGTAAGGTTTTGACCATCTCTTAGGATTTTGTGTTTATACAGAATTATATATTTTTAGTGTGAAGGAAGAAATCCAAATATTTATCTTCACGACATATTTACCTTCTTTCGACCCTTTCTTAAACGGATTTGTCGTTGGTTTATTGCAATATAGTGTTCTGGTTCTTGGCTTTGAAATTCGCATGTTTCGAGCAGAGGTGCGAATTTTTATGCCACTCAGCATTGTGAGGAAGTTGGAGAGTGGCAATAGGTAGTGACATACTTCCCAACTTTTACGATTTGTCGGTAAAAAGAAGGGAGCAGAGGCATTTTTACGACTTAACAGAGAAGGAGGGATTTTATGGCTTTGTGGTCAGATTCAAAGTGTTACAGATTTCCACCACATATATGAGAATGAATTAAATTCCAATGTATTATATTGTAGCTTAAGAATACACAATGCACATGCCAATCCTGATAGATATACTGCATGATAGGCTAAAGCTTTGTGTACTACTCAATCAGAATTATTTTCGGGTCCCTCTTCACAAGGCTGCACAGCATTTGAATTTAAAATTAGTTTGCACTACTAGGACTTCTAGAATCCTAGTTAATGGGCGCGAACATTTAGCATTGAAAGACCTGAATTATACAGTGAACTCCCTTGAATAGCTTTTTTTATCAAATTACTGGAATTCTATGGTTGCGGAATGCTTACCATTTTTGTGACAGTATATATGTATCAGGTGGTCCAACTGACCCGTCTTTGAGGCATGCAGATACCCCTTCGCGCGTTAGAACAGTTGCAGATCACGACGAACGTAAATCCAGTGAAAAGGACGGCAGTGGCGTGGCCGAATGTTGTTCTGCAGCAAACGTCGTGAAGCGGTTCCCAGGCTTGAACTGGCGCGTGTAGTTCGTTATAACAGACAAGAACAGCGTAAAGAACCGAACATGTCTTAGAATTTTTTTCCATTATGTTAAAGATTTCTTATTTTTGAGAGAATAAACTCACTTTTTATATTCGTAATTTATTAAGCAATGTTATTTGACGTATCTGTAATTACTCATAGCTATTTTTACATTCTCCACTACGTACTTACAGTATGTAGGAAAATTATTGCATTGTATTAAAAAATTCAGTTCTGAGACTTGAGTGGAAATACAGCAGAACAATATTTGTGTATTCGTAGTGTGATGTAGTTATATCAATGAATGAGTGATTCTTTTGCTTCGTTTGAATTAAAACCTTTTATGCGTCTTGGGTCGACGCGAGAGAGAGACACAATCAGTCAGTGCTATGTAAATCTATTGGTCTCCGCACTATGCTGCTAAAATGTCAAATGCTTCTAAGAGACACAAGAGATGGTGTGCAATACGATAGTTTATCAGTTATAAAACAAACACAGTTGCATATGCAATAAGGGCATTTAAATCGCAATTAATGAAACAAAGCAACACGCTTAAGTAAAGTTTTCATAATGTTGTTTCCATACAAAGACAAAAGCTACAGTCACACAAAATTGCTTCAAATTCTGTTCATCTTGAGCTAAAGGTGCAGATCTGTCGCTATAATGCTTAGATTTTCTTTAAAAAGATTATATCAGTATAGGATTTAATAATAAATGGGCGTAAAAGAAACGTATCAAGAGGCTTCTGCGCAAATTTAAGCACTCTTTCACGCCCATTATCGAGTGAGGTAGGAAAAACTACAGCAATTAAAAGGTGTTCACAAATAAAAGCACAATTTTGTAAATTTACTGTACCTGATATTTTATGTTTTCTAAATTTCATGACATCGAAAATATTTTATGATTTTATAGATGAGCGAAACCTTTAAAGCTTCAATTACAGAAAGTTGCCTAGTATGAATTGAAATCTATAGGTCTAGTTAACTCAACGTGCTGACTGGGTGAGGCACGATACTAATCACACCGTCTACTCATATAAATAGGTTGACAGCCCAGCTCAGTCATGGCCATCATTTGGATTGATTGATCATGACCAGCAGATCTTATTTACTGATCTGTGACTTCTTTGCAAATATATTTTCCTCCTCTCACTTATAATTTGACAAGTGTGCATGACTTTTGAGCCCTGTATCTTAACTTTGCTACATCAGTGGAATATCTTATTTCTGAAATAGTCACTCTGTTTGTTCTGGTAACTGATAATCAGGGCTGGAATTCTTAGGTTTTAACCTATTTTTTTCCCATGAACTAATGAACCATTTCAGTATTTAAATATATATTGCACATTTTCTGTGGTTAAACACAAATTTCGTATAATCCAAAAATGTTTAAATGAGAGGTTTCCATCAAAACTGACGTAAATCGCAGTTTTCAGTTTATTTGATGTTAAACACGAATTTACCTGAAGCTGTTCTCTGTTTGGCAAGCCCCACATAGAAGCTTTGTATATTATTGGCAATGTTTCCAAAATATAAGCTGAGGAAGGCTCTACAGAGGGAACTTCGGCACCTTGTCCATGTGGCCTTTTGTATCTGTGCCCCTTGAGGGATGGGTGAGGTGAGAAGTAACAAAGGGCGACCAATATGGGAGCCTGGACAGAGTAGACGGCAGGTTCCGTATAGTTCCTTATTGAAGCTCCCTGTGGTGTCTAGTGCAACCAGCAACGTTCACCGCTGGAGTTAGGCGCATCCTTCTGGGAATCTCGGAAACTTCACTGCCCGGAATGCAGATGTTACCGAGAACATTCTTTTTTCCGGATTCGCAGCGCCCGAGGCACAGTCTGAGTCATCTCAAAAGAAATAAATAGAAAAAGTGAGACAAACAGAGAGAGAGAGAGAGGCAGAGAGAGGGAGAGAGGCAGAGAGAGGGAGAGAGAGAGAGGGAGAGAGAGAGATTGAGAAATCTAACATGTGTGTGCTTTCCTGTGAATAATTTTTGTAGTACAAATTCTGACATATGTACTTTTAAATAACTCTTAGTAAAATAAAAAAAAGAGTAGTCGTTAACGAATATGAAGGAAAGAAACATCCTCTATATATCCTCTATATTTTAATTATTGATATGGTATGCGTTTGTGAAATTAAATTATAAATAAATATTATTTGAATAAGAAAAACAGATAAAGTGTTAGTGTTGAGATGTTTTGAAAACCTATTTTCAGCACATAAAATATAAAGTTAGAAGCATGATGTCCAAAATAAGTGTAACAGAACATTATTGATATGAGTAATGACAAGCTATTTTAAGGATATAAAACTCTAAAACGAAGGTAATAGGACTTGAACATCCGGGTGTTACTTGTTATGCCTCCACTTGTATACATATATGTAGGTTTAATATAACCGACACTTTTCTGAGCTTCCTTTTTTATTATATTACTAGTTATATGAATGGATTTTTTTAGAATGATATGTTAGTGATCAGCGTTAATATTTTACAGTTTCGTGAGTTGCAAGTAATTTTAGGTTGGGAGCTGAAATTGGCACAGAAACATGCCTTTTAATTAGTCAAGAGTTACAGCTTCCTGCATCTCCCCATTAACAGACAGAGATAAGAACAGCAACAAACTTTTGGTTATCGTTACTGTCGAGCTGAGGCAACTCCGGCGGTATCTATTATTAGAATGGTATCATTGTTACGTGTATCGGCATTCTGCCGTCCCCTGCGCGGATAGGCCACTAGCCGACTCTCCCTCTGTCGCTCCCCTTGTCTACACCTGTCTATGTTACCCATTCAAGCACTTTATCTCCAGAACAGCTTCTCTGGAACAAAACATGAAATGCGGCAAGCTGCTGGAAAATCAATTTTCGCAGTTAGAGCATGTTATGCTGCTGAAGCTTGCTCTAGCTCGTATTTATCACTTTGCATCGGAATATTCTGCAGAGGCAGTTGAAAATCCTGCCGATGGAAGAGAACCAATAAAAATGTAGTATAAAGCAAGATTTTATGGACTATAGCTCAGAGTCCCTTAATCTAAGGCTTCCGATCAGTGCTGCTAGCATAAATTCAGTTGTAGATTTCAGTGTCTAAATTAGCAATGCAACATATCTCAGCACATATTTTTGATCAAATTATCCATACACAATAATCCCACATCTCTTTTAATTCATGATGAATAAATCATATATAGCAAATATTTACAAGCTATAAATATAACTGGAAAAAAGGAGAGTAACCATGCTTTGTCTTTTACTACATAGCACTCATAAATTCCAGTCATTAAACGTGACCAAAACAGTTATTTTACTCTGCAGTACGTATCACTTGTTATAATTTTGGTCGAAAGAGAAATACTGTCACACCCCAGGGGTGGGATAACGACTGGGGGTGCGTAACTGGGGACCAGATGATAGGCAAGGATGGTGTGGAGGTTAAAGAATAATACCTAGGCCCATTCTGATTATAAATTATCAAACTTTCATTCCGAAATTCAGTGCCCATTTACAACAGAGTGTATGTAGTGTTTAACTCCCGCTTTTACTACATACGGCACCGCAGGCGGTGACACTGATGATACATGAGATGAAGATGGAGCACTGGTGGAATGAGATGGCGGGGGAAACCGGAGGTCCCGGAGAAAACCCGCCCCAGCACCATGTTGTCCACCACAAATCTCACCTTGCGGTTGCCTGGGATCGAACCCGGGCCGCCTTGGTGAGAGCCAAGCGGTCTAAACACTGAGCCACGGCGCGGCCATAACAACAGAGTTAGAATACAAGAGGCATAATGCCATTCCTGGTGGAAACACATAATTGTGTAAAACTCCGGAAGAGTCTTACCTTTCGAAGATACGCAAATACCTGGTGAGATGTCGAAAATTCGGCGTGGCCTCCTGCAGCAAAGATTCGCCTTAGACTGTCCACGCGACTGCCGAAAACCACGGCTATAAGTATGAACAAATAACCTCGATAGGAGGGGGGAACACACTGAACCTGGGGACCTTCCACATTAGATCAGCAGAAATCCTTCTAAAACTTCTAGAACAATTCACCCGCCACATTGGTTCAAATTCCCAAGACCCGCTGACTGCATATTATTTGTTGCTAAGTTCAATGCCCAGAACTGCTGAGTTCCACATTCATGTACGGCTATTGCCCCAAAAATTAACAAGCTAAGGATTTCCCGCCCTTTGTTCTGCTATGAGGTTCAACATCTTTACACACAGAAATGGCAATGCAATTTTATAAGTAAAACTCATGCTGTTAATATTCCAAATAAAACCTTAAAGTAAATTACCTTTCTTCATCTCACCAAAGCGTAAGCAACAATGCTTCTAGATACGATTTCATCTACTGCAGTCACCAGAAGTTCTAATGAAAAATTTCTCTTGGGTAATATGAACATTGTATTATAAAGACGTAGACATGTCATCTATTTGATGCTGCACCATATGTGAAGAAGAAAACGAATATATTATAAAGTGTCTGGTTTCATGCAAGGTATACTAAGGTTAGTAAAAAATGTTATTTAATGTCTGTGGACTAAAAGTAGTAAAATCTGAAGACAAAAACTGTCCTATCCATCTCAAAAGTTGGCACGAAACAATGTATATTTTTGGGTTTCTGGTTGTCCCTACAAATAGCTTGTATTGGATGTTTATTATAAGCATATTTTCAGTGAATGAGTGTTGTTTTCTTAACTGAAATGTGTTGTCTTTATATACTATATTGTATAAATGATAAAATTTATAGTACGTGATTATCTTTGCTTGTTTTATATCACAGTATTTAAACTATAACATTCTGAACAGCACCATCTGGAATGCAGATGCTTAAAACATGGTGCTCCAATAATTAATAATTAAAATATATTTCACATTGGGTCAAACTCGTTTAAACTATGGTACCTTACCCTGTATAATCTTCCACTTACATCTCTAATAAGAGCGCTCTGTGTTTGTAACAAGAAATTAATTCCATAAACTCTTACTTGCAATAATCGTGTTTTCAATAATTGGATATTTTAAAGTTCCGCACTAGAGCTTATTCAATGAAGCTGCATAAACATTATTTTAGTGCATATCACAAAAGCAGAAAGTAAAAGTAAATCTAACCACAAATGCATTATACCACATAATCTGCGTAGTTAAAACTATGATTTCATTTGTATAGTAAAAGCAGATATGTTATTTAAATAATCCAGAATGCTTCAGTGGGCCTTGCATGGTAAAAATATAACTAAGGTTGTTTAATAGGATATTCCGTTAAGTCTGGAAAAGGATGAATAAAAGATTATTAGCATTATACTAGCATTAGCATTATTAGCATTAGTACTTCCATTATCAGGTGGTTTAGGAGTGAAATGACTTACAGAATAAATTCAACCTGGTTCTAAAAAACTTAGACTAATACAGAGTATATAGCGAGCTCTTAAAACAATTTAGTAGGTTTATACTTTTAAACAATTCGGAAGATACAGTTATCTTATTTTAATACTAAAACAAGGAAAGAAGGGTAGCGATAGGAGCACGGAGAAATTTACTTGTTTTAAAGAGTAGTGGAATACATACAATACATTCGCAATAAGAGTTTCACATTATCATAAAACAGCGATTATCCTTACTGTTGGAAAATGGGAGAATTTAAACTTAATAACGTTTAATATCCAGACAAAATATCATAGCTCTGTATCAAAGCAAAGTTCAAATTCTCCGAAAACGTTTATACTAAACAAAAAGGAAGCTGCGGAATGAAGACAAATATGAAAATGAGTAATTTAATAGGATTGCTCAAGACTTTTATTTTTTTTTTAAATAAAGAGATTACACAGGAATTTTGTAAGAAAAGGGATTTTCGATACATGAGAGATAAGCAAGCAAGGTGGTGCCGCGGTGACGTGTGCTCAGATGGTCACCGGTTCGATCCCTGACCGCGAACCCTGGCGTGGACTTTTCATGGTTTCTTCATGTCACTTGGGATATTCACCTTCATACTACGATTTCCTTTCCCCCATTTTCTTCTCAGGTTTCAGGTGTGCTTTCGGGCTCGTTGTGTATGGCGGTGCCAGTTGCTTAGTGTTTCCAGTACAGGGCGGCGTTTTGCTGCCACTGTTCTCCTTTAGGCACTGGATCCAGGTTTTGGTTCTGGCGTCGGGATGAAGACTATCAGAACTAGGGACATTCATGTGTCCCTGTGGCTTATATGCCTGCGGCTCTGTAGCCTCCTTAGGTTCTCTCGCTTCATCCCTTCCTGCTAAGGGTGTTTGCCTGCAATATATTTCTGTAGATATCGTAGTAAGAGAGGTGCCTCCTCATTTGTTCAGGCTTTACCCTACCTTTACGCGGTGTTTCTTATGTATTTTGTTATCAATTTGTTGTATTTATTTTTCTATCCAATGCGACATATACCAAAGTAATCACTGTACTTCCATTTACCTGGAGATTCTTAACTGGATAAGATAGAAACTATTTTACCATAAATAATTTGGTAGCTCTTTACAACATATATGTCAAACTGGAAAATAGCCATACTACAGTTAATGAAGAAACTAAATGAATGGCTGCCACAAAGAATCAAATGACTCTCGGATTATAAACATTTTGAAACAAGTCCTCCATTCTCAGTCACTCCAAACTAACAAATTCTGTAATTGCTAACTTACTTCCATTTTCCTTAGCAACAGTATAACACTTTAGAGAAGTTGTTGGACAACCTAATGCTTTAGTTGACATTCGTTTGGTTTATGTCAGTTATCATGTTATTTGGAAATGAGCCATAAAATTTATGAGAAAAAGGATTATAGGTAGCACTTGCTCAGTATCACTACATATCCCTTAACAATTCAGTGGGTATTAATGTTTACCAAGATGATGTCTTAGCTTCAAGGAAGAGCCAGTATAATCAGTGCTAAGTTGCATTCAAAACTGCTATCCCATAATATTCGCGAAGGGAAGCTGTTATAATAAGTCACGATTACATCGGCAGTCGTTTTGTGGTAAAAGTGTAACATTTAACAGACACCAACAAAGGAACAACTGTTGAAACGATAACCCGCCAGTTAGAAGTGTTAGGCTTCCAGATGCTAAAGAAACAGTCAGCTATCGAAAATCACTTGGCGAACCTTCGTGTGGTTGCTGATGAGATCGATACAAGCCTAGATAATCCTAGTAGCTTTTACCGAAAAATTTAAGATAAAAGTCAAGATCACGGTGGAAAAATGAAGTGCTACATATACTGGACTTAATTAGGGCGTCTAAAAAGTAAATGTGCTATAAATAACTACAAATGTTTAATTTGCTAACATTTATTTCGAACAAAGCTGACACTTTGAAATACACTGAAAAATGGAAGAAAACATATATATGTAGTGTTTAACGCTCGCTTTTACTTCATGTGGCAGCGCAGGTGGTGACACTATGATGATACATAGCACAGGTGGAATGAGATGGTGGGGGAAACCGGTGATCTCGGAGAAAACCCGCCCGAGCGCCGTGTTGTCCACTACAAATCTCACTTTCGTCGCCTGGGGACGAACTCGGTCTGCCATGGTGAGAGTTGAGTGGTCTAACCACTCAACCTCGGCGCAGCCATATAACAGGTAATGCTTTTACATAGGAAATGTAACCTTCAGATTAAGCCCCCTTGAAAATGATACACCTTTATCATCATCCACACCAACTGTCCTGAAGTTCCCTATTTTAATGCAAGCTTTTTAACTCTGTCTCAGCTTCCATTCTATACTGGTCGTAAAAGACGGCTTAATTTTGCTTAGAGACCTCTTAGTGGTACTTGCGGTTCTTTTACTGATCGTTTTCCTTTGGAATACACTTCGAGTGTATGTTCGTATCTTCAAGTGAAGTGAAACATTACGCTTTGAGCATATGTTTTTTATTTCTTGAATGGGGCAGTAACAAGAGGAAGCAAGATCTGGAGAAGTGATTTACTCAGCAAAACATTTGCATCAGAAGAGACTGACGTACTGGAGTAATATTGTAAAGGACAATTTAGATACTTCCTTTACGTCATAAATACGGCCCATTCTCGAATTCCTCAGCTATACAAAGAAGACAGCCGAGAGAGATTGTTACAATTATCTTATCACAATCGAACTAATCTGTTTCATATAACCTTGCCCCGCTGACATGTATGGCTGCGCGTAAAACTATCTCCCCCCTCATCCTAATTGGCTAATGCTTTCGCGCCATAGGCCATAGGCGGTGCCTTCCCGTCACATTTAAAACTGCAGTAAACGTCATAATAATTGCCGGGACGATAGATAAAATCATACAAATAAGAATAAGAAAGCATGCAAAAATAATAAAGTTTATAATGAAACTGAGCAAGTTGAAACTGAATGAATGAGCAATGAAATTAAAAAAGTTTAGAATGAAAGGCTTTCGGCCTTTTCCACTGGTATTTTTTAAAACCAGCACACATACCTTGCAAAAATGCTTGTCTTTCAGTCTTAAAAGTCGTGCCACGCCCCACTTGTCGTGTGTCCTTTATTCAGCCAAGTCTTATCAAGATAGTAAGTATATTTTGTGATTTTTATCCCGGTACAGTCTGATTGTCCTTAAATAACGTCTTCGCTACACAGCAATATCGCTCCTGGAGTGGTAAGTTTTCCGGTTGTCTCAATTTCATGTCGCGATGTTCATACGCATCTAACACACCTATAAGTTCAGAGCACAGCTGTTCGACTTCTCTCACTGACAAAAACGGATTCTTCTCTGTGAGTGCATTAAACACATGCACCACAATTCTTTATTCGCTGCTTTGTAAAGGTTTTCCCTAGCGATGCTTCAGCGAAAAACTGGCGCTAGACCCTGCCATTATACACACAATAAGTACACGCGCAGTAAACGATCAATAAAATAATTTAGCTCTCGCACTCGGCACAACACACCTTCGAATGGCGATATATGATTAATCCAGTTCAAAACAAGGTCAGTGATAAAGTCATATAAACAAATATGTCATCACTACCGCTAAAGCACGTGCTATCGTGTCATATGAAAGGCGGGCTTGAGATCAAAGGAACCTCCTCTTTTCTTCGTATAACAGTTGACATGCATTTCAGATAAATCAACTCTGTTGCGTAATATATTTAATTAAAACAGTTACGAAAATATAAATTTGATAATTCTCTTCCAACATATAAAGATATATCACCAAGTGAAATAGCGAACTAATTTTACCGTACAACAGTCTATACTGAGATAGCAGCCAATGAGAGGTCATAAGGTCAGTTACCGTTAAGAGATACGGGGCAAGCTTATGTGAAACAAGGATTAGTTACAAAATTTACGAACCTCCATATTTCAAAACACTTCCAGCATAATGTGACTTTTAGCATTTATGCATTACATTAAGTTCTTTTAAGTATTAATTTCCCATTTGATTAGTCATTTGAATAGAGGCTTTGGAAAAGACTCTATGTACTGTCCACAGTCACCGTGCTCAACATCTGTAGGTAAAATTCAGTTCTTTGCTAAACAGAATTCACTCTTCTCATTGCTAATAATTTAGTCCTCTGAAAGAAACTTGAAAACCCAAACACAATGTTGCAACTCCAAATTGTCATGGAGGATAGACTGTGACATAATCACGTGAAGCTCCTAACACATTTCCCAACATTTAATAGTGTACTGTTTAATCTCAGCTCTTGGCTCTTAAGTACTTACTATTGTTCTGTCTTTCTTTCCTTCTTTCTTTCTATCTTTTTTTCAGGAGCATTTATTGACTTCCGTTTAAAGGTCACTTTATAGAGCACAAGCCACATTTGATTCGTGAAATATGACTGATAGAGCAAATGTAAACGTCTAACAAGGTTTAATTTGAAGTTTGCGCATCAGAAAGTCTTTTAAACTTCCACCTATAGATTTCCATGTTATCAAATCATTCTAATTCGGCAATAGTTGAAAGTCGGCTTTTTATGGCAAAAGTTTGGAATTCGAGGACAGTCCAGAAACGATATTAATGTGTACTTAAATGGTGTCAGTGGTTATATTTGATGGCGTTATTGAATAAGTTGATGACTAAGTTCACTACGGTTAATAATGATGATGATGATGATGATGATGATGATGATGATGATGATGATGATGATGATGATGATGACGAACACTGTGTATAATGAATGCATAATATACCCCTGAATGCACAGACTACACTCCCTACAGGCCAGTCAAAGAAGTTGCCTCTGCTGCAGGGTAGAGTTAAGAAAATTTAGCATTTCTCTACCATTTTATATTCTTCCCCATACTTGGTAAATAAAGTATTGCATTCCATCCAAATATTCTACGCAGAGATTATACTCGAAATAAACTTTTGAGGTTCGAACGAGTTTAAATACCAAATATTTAATATATATTCGTTACAATATGACTAACTTTTCTGGAATAACGTTTAAAGTATGCTTCATTCTGGATGTAACTGTTAAATCGGGGAGTATAGATAAAATTTTAGTATAAATGTATAAATCATTAAAGCATACGGCTTATGTCAAATATGCTTTTCTTTGTGGGTTTATGAGAAATCCATTTATTGGTTTAACGTTTCCAATATACTTATTTCAAATGGCAAGTCATTAGGTTTAGGATTACTGCGGGGGGGGGGATGAGGCAGCGAAACATTTAGTCTATTGTACCTAAGCCCCAAGTGGGGCATCACTTGTAGGAAGGTTGAGGAGACAGAGGGCAGCCGTCCCAAGGAGTCATGACAGCACCAAGACATGCGCCGACACTTCTCTCCTGAAAGGGACCACCAAATGGGAGATGATGTGAAATGATAATGGAGATGAAATGGAGGGACAGGAAATACGGAGGATGTAATTATCCTACGCAGCATTCCCTGGTGACCTGGAAAAACTCCCGAAAAGACCTATGGGTCAGTTAGACCGGCCACAAGTATCGAACCCGGGGCTTCCGAATGCGGGTCGCAGAAACCACCTGAACCATCCCGCTCGGTTGGTACGTCATACGTTTTATTATCTACTGGTTAAGTAAAGGGAATAGTGTCAAAGCTATTACATCAACCAGCTCTTAAAAGATGTTAGTATATCTTAAACCTACTGCATTCCCCTTTCCGATTGTTCTCACAAGTAATACACGGATCATTCAAAAATTAGTGGCAACACTGCCTGCATTTGGCACTATCAATGGTAAATCATGTAAGCTGATAACAATGAAAATTAAGACCGTCTGATGTTTGTTAGCTGTGAATTTGAATGGTGGGTGAATGTATTTTATAGAGGAAGGGAAGACGTTCATCAAAAACGTGGAGCTGGCAGACCACAATCTACAAGTGATGATGTGCATGTGAATGCTGTTACAGCACTGCTGGAAGAACATCTTTGTTGGCTCTTGTATTGAACTATGTAACGATATGTTTTAGTTAGAACTTTTTATATGAATATTGTTTTCTGATATGACTTAGTAGGCCATGTAATGACAATATTAAAAACAAATATATGTGTAATTTTGTTATTGGCCGTAGTAATGATTGTATTACGTAATGCGGTGACGTAGCAGTACATCGGCCAATCACAAAATTAATAGAGGAGTAACGATAGTTACGGAAAATCAATAATCTTGAGATAGATATTATGTTCTTTAGTCTTGTTTTATGGCGATGGAAAAATGTCGCGGTGAATATAAAAGTTTTGTAAGGGAAAGTTAATAACCTTCAAAAAGAGTTATTCGGTATTCGTAAAAGTAATGAGTGGACGTATAGAAGAGGAATTTTAAGTAATTAATAGTAATTATATTAACTTGGATTTATCGATGTGTTGGAGGTAATTTACAGTGACTGATTAAGAAAGAAAGTTCGAGTGAACTGCAATCCGATTACGAAATAGGAGTAATATAAAATTTTATATCTGTCACCAAAAATCTATACCTGAGAACAGATCTCATGACTCTTATTTAATCAAATCTCGACCTAGATCTTCCAGTATGTGTGCTTTCTATCTGTTGCGAGTGGAGAAAAAAACGCCACAAATTTGGCTCCCGAACGTGTGACTCGATTAAGATGGAGAATTTATAACGCCACAACTAACAAAGGAAGTTGGAGTTGCTACTGGTACGATTCTCCACACACTTACAGAAAAGTTAAAGATGATGAAAATCTGCGCTCGATGAGTTTCACACAATCTTACAGAGGAAACAATATGGCAGAGGATGGATACAGCGAGGTTACACTTAGAACGCTATGAACGTGAAGGAGAGCGTTTTCTTCGATTTTCGATTTTCATCTGTCATAACATTAGATGGAACCTGGAATCGACACTACCAACCAAAATTAAAGAGGGATTCAAATGAGTACCGGCACATTGTTTCACCATGGCCAAACAAGAACAGCATCTTCTTAAAGCCATGTTCACTGTTGCTTATACTTTTGCCGGTGCTCTTATCACTCTCCCGTAGGGGAGGAGTTCCGTCCCCTTCAGCTGCCGTGGTGCCGGCGCTGCGGAGCCCTAGCACTCGTGGTACCTCTGACGTTACTAGAGGAACCTCGGGCCGAACATTCGAGCTCCTCCCTTATAGGGAGTTGTTCGGATTGGGTTGGACTCGAGTTGGCAGTGGTTCCCGATACCCGTGGGAGATCGGTACGTCTCCGGACGGGGTTGAGGGAAGCCATTAATATTCTCGCGTACTAGCCAGCATAGCTAGTAGAAGATGTGCTAGATCACGCCCCACCGAGGTCATATCGGTAGCCTTCCCATTTTGGAGTTGGCGCGCGTAAGTGGCGTATCCACTTCCATCTCGTCTTGAGTCCACAGGGCCAGATGGGGGTGCTTGTTAGTCTCTAGGTCTTGCCCTATGGAAAGCCCAACGGAGGCGTCGGGCACCCTCATGGGACAGCTCGGTAACTCCCTGGTAGAAGGAGCCCGGGTCCTTGGTCCTACGGGTCCAGGACTAATGGGAGTTGAACCTCTGGCAATAACTGTTCTTATCACTCATTCAGTTCCTCAATGAAATCGTGTGGATGGTGCATATTAAATTCACTTTATGCAACACCATTTACGACCAGCTGTGAACTGTAAACGTCCAAGTCTCCCGAATTCTCATCCCATTGTGTTTTATGTTGGTGCTCACTCTCACACGTCTGCCTCTGTTATTAATTTACTTCGCAGACGTAAGTGGGAAATTCTCCCCAGATATGTGATTTCGTCCTTTTAGCTTAAATGAAATTACCACTTACAGCAGTTTGCTTTAGAAACAGATAGACAACTATAGCAGCAGTAGCACAGTCTGTTCGAATATTAGAGCAGCAAGACGCCGTGGATGGCATCCGTCGGCTGCCTGATGTAAGGGGGGCGATTTATTCATGTTGGAGATTACTTCTAAGCACTGCAATAATGTGACTTATCCATAAATGTTTTATTTGTTGTTCATTCAAATGTTGAACGGCCTAAGTATTGTCGCGAGCCGTTGTCTACGATCGCGCGGCTTGTTTACACAAAGGAACTGATAGGCGGGCAGTGTTTAAACAAAGAGCCGGCAAATAAAAATAGTGCAGATAATTAACAGACGGATAGTGTTTCATGGAGGTAAAGAGATTGCATAAGCAGATAAACATAGCGCCGGAAATAAAAGACTTGCCGACAGATATAATTACATTCTATATCAATCGAGTTTTATCTGGTGAGGTCTTAGAGAAACTTCCATAACAGTCTCGAATTATGAATGAAGTATTTAAGGAAGTAACGGCTCGACAAGAGTCAATTGTGTAACAAGAGTGTTGTTGTAACGAGAGCTGATCAGAAAGTTGTTTGTTATTGTCATCGACCTTGGTAGATTGTGTGTCCCGTAGGGTAGGGGATCCGTCCCCTTCAGCTGCCGAGGTGCAGGCGCTGCGGACCCTTAGCCCTCGTGGTACCTCTGACGTTACTAGAGGAACCTCGGGCCGAGCATGTCGAGCCCCTCCCGTAGGGGAGTTGTTCGGATTCGGTTGGACTCTAGGGGGCAGTGTGTTCCCGACACCCACGGGTAAATGGGTATTTCCGGCCATTATACGGCCACCCGGAGGGGGTAGAGGGTTGCCCTAAAAGTCCCGGGTACTAGCCTGCAGAGCTAGTAGAAGGTGTGCTAGATTACCATTCGGCCCCACCGAGGTTTTCAGTAGTCTTCCCTGCGGAGTTGCGCGCGTAAGTGGCGTATCCACTTCCATCCCTTCTTGAATTTGTGCTCAGCCGGGGGAGCTTTTTAGATTCCAGGTATTGCCCTATGGAAAGACCCCCGGAGTATTTATTGTTCCCGGGTAGAAAGAGGCCCGGGCCCTTGATCTTACGGGTCCAGGACTAATGGGAGTAGATCCTCTGGCTTACATGTAGTGTGTATGTGACGTAATGTTGTTACGTGAGGATTGACCAGTGTATTTCTACGGAAATAAAGAACATTTAGAATTTCTGCAAATTGGATTTTTAATTCTACGAACCCACAAAGTCACAGTATGTAGTAAAACCATTTCTGCAAATATCTATCTCATTTAAGATATAGTAAATAGAAGAGTAAGGTTTTTTGAATAGTTCGATGAAAAATAGGTTTCAATGTCTAACTGGAGACATTTTTGAGACGCCAAAATATTGTTGTAAATAAGCTGCGTGGTTTGAGAACATGGCATCTTTTCACTTTCTTCTCGGGCAGCCAGCCAGGTGAAAAGATGATTAGATATCAACGTTTCGGGAGTACATCTCTCCCATCACTTATACTGATGGCTCCAAGAACTCAAATGGTGTTGGTTGTGCTTACGTGTGCGGAACCGAGCCGTATACATTCGGATTCCATAGTAGCACTTCCATTTTTACTTCAGAGCTTTATGCAATATAACGGGCCATTTTACACGTACGTCGACGAAAGTTGGGGGACTGCTTAATCCTAAGTGATTCCCTCAGTGCACTTCAAAGCCTACGGCAGCTGTACAACTACCACCCTATTGTGCAGCGTATACAGGATGTCCTCCACGTTTTACACGCTTCTGGCATTAACGTGGTGTGTACATGGATCCCTGGTCACGTAGGCTTGCGGGGGAATGAAATGGCGGATTCAGCAGCCAAGACGGCTACAGTGAAGCCCAGGGTTCGAGTACCATCTGTGACATCGGAAGATTTTAGGGCCGTATTGCGGAGTGCTGTGCAAACCTGCTGGCAGGAAGAGTGGTCCGCTCTCCGCAATAATAAACTTAGATCTGTCAAAGAACTTCCGATTCCCTGGGTTACCTCCTGTCGGTCATCTCGTCGCGAGGAGGTGAGTTTGGCTCAGTTACGTATTGGGCACTGCTTTTTTGCTCATAGTTTTCATTTTAAAAAGGAACCTGCTTCACTGTGACCGTTTTGCAATGAAGCGTTATCTGTACGACACGTGCTGCTAGAGTGTTTTCACCTAGCAGACCTTAGGACGTCTCTGTAGCTGCCGGCCAGCTTTGCAGAAATGCTAGCGGACGATAACGCAGTAGTGGAGAAGGTTTTTAGAGTCCTTTCTAGATTATACTTTAGGATTTAGTGAAGGAAATTTTTAGTAGGTTTTGATTGATATTTCGTGTGTGTGTGTGTGTGTGTGTGTGTGTGTGTGTGTGTGTGTGTGTGTGTGTGTGTGTGTGTGTGTGTGTGTGTGTGTGCAATTTAATAGTTTTATTTATACTTATATAGTTTTTGGAAATTTTTATATCTGGCTTTTGCCATGACTTGTTTTTTGTAAGGCGCTGATGACCGCCGTAGTTGAGCATCGTTATACACATCATCATCATCATCATCATCATCATCATCATCATCATCATCATCATCATCATCATCATCATCATCATCATCATCATCATCATCATCATCATCATCATCATCATCATCATCATCATCATCATCATCATCATCATCATCATCATCATCATCATCATCATCATCATCATCATCATCATCATCATCATCATCATCATCATCATCATCATCTCCCATCATCAGGAGATTTATAAAATGTCATAACCACAGATGAAACACTGGATATAACACAACTATAAACAAAGACAAAACACCATGAAAATTCGCATTACTGAACAAAAGTTTACATTTTATAAATATCCTGATGATAGGAGAGATGCACACTCCCGAAACGTTGATATCTAATCATCTTTTCACTTGGCTGGCTGCCCGAGAGGAAAGTGAGCGTATTTGACGCCAGGAAAGCTTCAGGTCGTATATCTCATCTTTTGTTTAATAGGTTTTTGTCTATTGCTTCACTTTCACGACTTACGCAAAATTATGCAATGTATGAAATGGTCTTCATAATCTGTTCTCAGAAAATTGAACACATACATTACGTTCGTTATGAAAGTATGTTAAAAATATGTTGTTTTAGTTAACACCAATGGTGCAGTTTTGACATAAAGTTTTTAAAAGACGTTTCCCACGTAAAGGATGATTTGTATTGAGAGTATTCTCTTGAAAATCTTTGAAGGATACTGAACTTAAATACCAGGCTGGTTATTTAATCGACTTTTGAGTTTTGAATTACGCTATTCACACACACACACACACGCACACACACACACATGAATGTTTTCAAAGGTGATTTTTTGATTCAGAGTGCTTCAAAATATGTATTTCTGGTTAATATATCGATATGTAATGGTTGGATGGAATACAATACAATACTTCTAGCCAATGATGATGGAGAAAGTAAAAGGTAATTTTGGTAATGGTAATGTTTATAGGAATTAAAATGTCATTGTTGAAACTGTCGTACCGAAAAGTGCTCGTAAATTTCTGCTTATTATGATATTCAAATAGGTAGACGAATTTGTCAACTAAATCCACGTTGTAGAGCAGCTTACGTGAAAGATGAAACATTAGTGCCCTACATCACGGGATGTCAATACCAGCAGGTACGTAGGACCGGACGGAGCGTACTGGAGAATGCTGAAACTGTGACTCAGATCTGGCGCAGCAAAGCAGGCCACTGCCCCTCCCACACCCATCTGCTGACGTCACCAGTCTATAAATAGTTGACGGTGCAAGTTATCCTCCCGTCGCGGAAAGGGTGATGTGCGGGGGAGGTTTGGAAACAAACCCAACATTTGAGAAAGAGAAAACGAGGCCCTTGTTTTCGTACAGCTGTTGAAATAGGCCGGAGTTCCCCGTGTCATTAATATTGTGCTAAACATTTTCATTTGTTTTGAAATAATATCTTGCGTCATGATATATGGGGTAAACACATGGAAATGTGCACTGTTTATGTATTGAAAACGAAGGCTTCACTAAATAAGAAAAATCGAAGGTGCAGACAGAAACGTTTCATGTTGGAGTATGTTTGAATTGTACGTACGGCGTACGGCTCTCATTGGGGAGGTGTGGTTTGGGTTCCCGCAAATCATCTTCCTGACCTATAGGTAATTTTTTTTTTTTTTTTTTGGTGAGGGGCAGGCTGGTTTCCTCGGGTTGCTAGCGAATGATGATAAATTAATTAGATGCCCCAAATTTCAAGTCTTTCCATTTTACTTCATTTCTTTCACTTCACCTTCGTTCTGTTTCGCTGTTTCAGGCTTATAATTTTATCGGGAGTATCAGCGTTGCATATCAGGGAAAGAGCATGCTCTCTGTTTGAATCGGGGTTGGTCCCGAAGTCCCTGGATTTCCAGTGGAATGTGTAAAGCCTACAGGGGAATGCATTACTAGGGTGGGTCAAAATCGAAACCGTAGGGAACATGCCATAATATCATGTCTCTTGGTTTCAACCTTTCACTATTTCCTCTCACCGCTATTCTTCCTTTGGGGGACATACCGTCGCGGCAATAGGTACAAAATTCATCAATAAATCGAGGTGCTAAGTCTTCTCTCGGAATCTTGTCATATATCGTATTAAATGATTGCCTCTGACAAGCGTGAGGTTCTTCCCCAATAATTGTATATGTTCTAAACGTTTAAGATTAGTACATAATAAACATCCATTTATCTTCGTTGTATTTACTTGAATGTAGTTCTATAACTACGTTCTACTTTGGCTGAAAAACATATTCAATGCCCAAAATGAAGATTAAAAATAGATAAATGAAAATTGTCTACACGATACAATTCAGCCTTAGCCAAAAGCATTTAAAGGTTAAATAAATTAATTTAACCTTTCCCAACGGAAGGTTAAGCGATGTACCTATAGCCACACTATATTCACTAAAAACAAAAGCTAAATATTTATCTCGTATACTTTAGCATTAGAACCTGCAGGATATATATCGCCAATTTACAGACTCAAACAATAATTAGTTTTAAGAAACATATTATTTTATTGTTCCAAATATTCTATTTTTAACGTCAATATGTTTTGTCCGTTCGATGAAATCATTCCATAAAGTAACAAGCCAATCTTTTCGAGGCAGATAAGAAACCAGTCTATTATACGTTTTCATGCTTTATCTAATGACATAAAAGTGATTCCACATAGTTTCTTAAATATTTGGAAACAAAAAGAAATCACAAACTGCTAGGTCAGTAGCGCATTGTAGAGGTTAAATTTTAATATACCATATTTTTAACTAGCGTTCTCCAAGTGTCATAACGGACGATGAATGAAATGGCTGAAATGCTGTTCAATCCGAAACTCATCTTTCAGGATAAACGAAAAATTTATTCAAATGATTCATCCTGAAAGAAATGTTTACTCGGAATCTATGGAATATGAGGAAGACAGGCTATTACCACGATGTAGATGCGTTGTGTTGGGTAAATTTATTGTTTCTTTTGTGCATTTTCACGAATTTTTTCATAAATGTGCGGTAGACAAACATTTTTGTACCAATCAGCAGTAACGGCTCGTCTATCTTCTTCTGCATTTTATTTTCATGTGTATAAAAATTAGCTTACATTTTCTTACCAGCACTGTAAATTCGTCAATCTTTTGTAGTTCCTGGTTTCGTTCATGAACCGATTCACTTTTTCTTTCAGGATCGTAAAAATAAATCCAAAATTCATCACCAGTAACGATATTCCAAAACAAATTTGAAGTTTTGCCTTGGAACTTTTACAGTTTTCAATATAATCAATTCGATGTTTTTAATTGCAAGTCAGTTTATATGAAATTCATCAACAAAGTTTTGTGAGCTGTGACTGTTGAAGTGAAGTATTTTGGATTTGAGTGATACCATGCCTATCGGTTCCGGAATAAATGCTATGTCCTTCTTCAAGCATTGCTCGAATAGCAGTCATATTTTCACCCATAACCAGTGGCATCAGTTCTTGAGCGTTCGTCACGAAATTCATCATCAAGAAAAGACAAAACTATTTTGAAATATCTGTACCAATTATAAATCATTACCTTATATAAGGCTTCTTCGCCAAATGCGATCTTTACCGATAGCATTGTTTAGGCGTTAATAACGATTTAAAATCGAAAAAATCGTAACCTGGAAACACTTTCAAGTGAAACTCATTTTTGGCTGAATACAAGGTCTTTGATGATGATAAAACTAGAGAGAAAAATTACAAGGCAGTCAACGTACTGAACATTAGAAAGTAGCTGTAAAATATAAACTCATATCTTTGGTGTTAAGAAACATCATTTCAAAATTTTCATTGTCGCCCTATATAAGGCGTGGTCTAAATCAGGCATGCACAAGAGTAATTCAGTATACCACTACATCACCGATCCTCCTTTCTGGTGAAGCACCTGTCGTTCCATCATTCGTTTGCTTACGTGGACGATATACACTGTACTGGTCCAAATCCTATTGCGTTTTACCGTTCCTTCTTTCCGAATTTATCATTGCGATCCAAGTATCTGCACAGAAAGAGGAGATTACATATCACACGGTGTAGCTCGAGGCGCAAGGCTTGGGACTCGCATTACGGAAGTCCCAAATTTAATCTCCGGTAGTCGGCCAATGAACCCCGACTTCCTCTCCTTTCATTTCATGTGTATCTCATCTTCAATCCAGTCTTCCAGGGTCGAAAGGATCGTGCGATGGAGTTGGTTTGGCGCTGTTACCAGATAGTAGCTTAGTAAAATCGTACTTGGCGATTAGGCGACGTTGTGGTCGTTGGGCTAAAAAGTGTTGGTGCCTTGACGCAGATCCTGGCACCGAGATGGACTTCCAATACATTTTATGGACCCACGATGGTGGCTTGCACCTTCCTGCTCTTGGTCCGCGACATTCTCCCTGGAATTTCCTCCCTCCTCTCGGTGTTTGACATACAATAATTTGCAGTGCGGAATTCATCCGTTCTCTACCCTTTACCTTTTATGTGTAGCACCACAGGCATGTCTCGATGCATTACAAATTATACAGATATTTAAAATGATTGTTACAAAAAGGATATATTGTTAATGTTGAAATGAGTATGACTTAGAAATATAAATACAAATTGAAAGGTTAAGTCTCTAAGTTCTATTTGGCAATAGTGAAAACGGCGAAAACTCGCCGGTGCTTACTATTGTAAGCGTTAATACTCAAAATGACAACATCGTTATTTCATCCTAGAATAATCAGGGATAACCTATCGATTTTCGAGGAAGAGGAACCTGACTCTATTTTACAGCAAGAGTAGATTAGCATAACCTTGTGCGCATCTCAATGTCATTTTCCACACGTAGTAAGCATCTTTCACAATTGTTGAGTTGAGTAACGTGCTCTTGATATTATATAGCTTACCGATGTCACCCGACCTTAATCCAGAAGACGTTTTTCTTTTGCGAGCATGTGAAGCTCATGCATGACGTGTGTACCCTTTTACACAGCATTTAAAGCAGCTGGATGCTGGTGTAGTCATTTCAGTTAGACTTTGCTGGACAATTTTGGCAGTAATGGAATATTGCACAGATAGTGCCGTGTCAAAACAGAGCTGGTATCAAACATATGTGAGCTTGGGGAGTCATACTTTCAAGTTACGTTTGCATGTATTTGTGAGACACATTGATTGAATTATTCACAGCAATATTCTCTTTCTGTACTACGAGCATACCCTACTGGTATGTAAAGGCAACGTAGCAATGTTACATCACTGATTGTTTTGTCAGTTTTTGAAATATTGTATTGTTGTAAAAACATTTCCAAGAATTCTGTGTATCTTTGCATTTGGTACCATAAGGCTTCATAAATTAACATTACTGAGAATCTAGTTCTTTACTTCGAGGTGTTTTTTTTAAAGAAAACTTTAGTTTAGGATTAGGTATTATAATTGCTTCCAGGGCGGTATCGTGGCTGAGTGGTTCGACCGCTTGGCTCTCACCAAGGGGCCCAGGTTCGATCCCAGGCGATCGCCAAGTGATGTGTTGGACAACGTGGAGCTGGGGCGCGTTTTCTCCGGGATCTCCGGTTTCCACCATCTCATTCCACCGGTGCTCCATCTTCATCTCCTGTAGCATCAGTGTCAACGTCTGCGGTGCTGCATGTAGTAAAAGCGGGCTTTGAATACTATATATTTTATTTAATTGCTTCCAATATGTAGACCATTAATATGTAAAATATATCGGCCAATTGCATAAGAGTTTTTATTTTCTGATAGAAGACGGCACGATATACTTGGTGCTAAATTGGTGATAACTAAAATAAAATAATCCGGAAAGGAAATTTAGTGATAGGTGTAGGTTTTAGGATACTTCCCCGAAATTTTCCTATCCGTTACAAGAACTTAGGAAAATCTGAACTTGGAGAGAAAAATATACCTAACGCATACATGTATTTTAGTTTCCTTTGTCCTACTGATAAGGGATGCTTCCCACAAACTAAGATTCTCAAATAGGGATGGATGTGCCTAAAACAATGAAAATTTTTATACAAAATTATTTCCATTCGTTTTCTCCTTTCTTTTTTCTCTCTTGTAACCCAAACAAGGGAAGATGCACTAAATCTTCGAACGGTCCATTATCCAGGAACAACGTCCAATGGCTATTTTCCCTTTAATTGAAGACTGTAAATTAGGGAGTTACGGACTCAACCACTAGAATTTATATCTCTGGTGTAGAAACCGTAATTGTTACAATAAATTAAGGATACACAAAAAACCGAGCAGTTGTAGTTAATTACACATCTTTTTATTTCTCGCTTCCCATATATGTGCAATCTACACAAATACATCTTAACATTAGCACTACATGTGTATTACCGTTTTCTGTTGTAGCAGACCATGACAATTAGCTCCGGAACTTTCGTGGAATTATTTTATTTAGAAATTATTTTGATTCAATTGCTACAGTTACAAATCGATTACGCTATTTCATACATTTAACCCAAAATAAAAGTTGTATTAAACCAGAAATAAGTGAGTAATTAATTCTTACAGCTTAATGGTCCGGCATATCTATGCTACTACTTTCAATTCCTAAATAATTATTGATCATTTAAAAAACTTAACCACAAATAAAGAAGCTTGTGTCTACAACTTTCTCATTTAAACGCTAGCTTGGGGTGGGATATTTTATTTTTTAAATCTTCGTTAAATGCTGAGCTTTACATATTAAGTTTGATATTCAAATGTCTTTTTCTTTCTGAGCTATACTGTTCACATATAAGGCACAGGACACAATCACACACATACGAACGTTTTCATAAAAGTGCTGTATTTAGATTCAGTGCGTACCAAAACATGTAGTTTTGGTAAAATCTCGATAGCAAATTTTGGAATGCACTACGTTCCCTACACACTGTACATAGTAAAGTAAAAAACAAACCTAACGTAATACGTGCGAAACGATTCGAAAATGCACCTATTATAACACCTAAAGTAAATGTCACTGTGACGGAAGGTAGAATAGAAAAACATTGAGCGACGCGCTGTTCAGAAGCACATCTGCTGGTCGCCCACGCATAAACTCTGCACCCGCCGTGCCAAGGGCGGGGCATTGCTGGCACTGGAAGAGGCCATTTGAAGAGTCCACTCCTATGAAAAAGGGCAACTTCCCTTATATTCGCCTTAGTTTGCGAGATTCACAAGCAAGTCCAGTCCCTGTTATCGTAGCTAGTAACCTTTTAATATCTTTTCCTATCCCAGAACTTCCAAAACTCGTCGATATGTGATAAAATGATCGAAAATTTTAGTGCCAATTCTTCTTTCATAAGAATGCATTTTTCTATCAATCTTATGCACTAGTCATAAATCTTTGAGAATAACCACTTTACACGTGGCAAAAACATCTTTTTTCATATAGGAAAGTTTAAACAATTAAACATAAATTTAAAAGTCTACATTGAAATTAAAATTTAAATAACCTAAGAAATAATTGAATAGTTGAATATACGAGTGTATATAATTTTCTTCAATTTAGTTTCACTTAGTCTTCATGTTTTATTAATGCAAACAATTTAGTGAAAAGAAATAGCATATCTGTAGGTTTTTGAGAAAAATTAAAATATGTTATATTGTAATATGAGTGTCTAAAACTCATTAGAGTTTTAAACACTTTTTTAAAACACTAATTAGTATTTTAATATAAATTGTTGGAATACATATTTTTAACATTTATTAATGAAAATTATGTAACAAAAATATATCTTTAAATTCTTAGAAATAGTCTGTGAAGCACGCTTTATTCCGAAGAAATATTGAATAACTGGTAAGTTAGCAAAAAGCATATTATATAAGAGATCCTGAGTTTGAATATGGGTCAGGGTGCATTACATCTGGATAAGGTTTTCTCCAAACAATTTTCTTATCCTGAATGATGGATATTTAGGCTCAATGGGACCTGCACCCATTTGAGCATCATTGCACTCATTTCATTCATTGTCCATTATGACCTTTGTTGTAGGATGTTGAAAAATGTGTTACTCTGATAAGTGAATTACTTAGTATTTTTGCAATAACTTTTAAAAGCACACAATTCTTTTTTTCCCCCTTCAAATAGGTACTTTTGTTCAATTAACCATTTATAAGATATCTGTTAGTATTGGTTTTAATTACTCCATAAATGAAATGTGTAGTGTTTAACGCCCGCTTTTGTTACATACGGCACCGCAGGCGGTGACACTGATGATACATGAGATGAATATGGGGCACCGGTGGAATGAGATGGCGAGGGAAACCGGAGGTTCCGGAGAAAACCCGCCTCAGCGACGTGTTTTCCACCACATATCTCATTTTGCGGTCGCCTGGGATCGAACCCGGGCCGCCTTGGTGAGAGCCAAGTGGTCTAAC
>CM060955.1:76183038-76256136 GCA_030765055.1 Mantis religiosa
TGCAGAGCACCTTGATACATGGTTCAATGCAATATACAATGATATCTGTTCATTGCTAATAGAAAGAAGTATGCTTTTCTGCACACGTTTGGTTATCATGTTATAATACATTAATTGAAACAGAAATCAACGTAATCTGGGCCAAAGAAGAGACAGTATCGGATAATGCATTTCCCCCTGGATAATCATTGTAACGAATTTTTTTACAGCGAATGGAAGAAAAGAATTATTATATTCCAGATGCATGTAATAATGTTTAATGAAAAATACTATTGTACCTATAGATCGCGCCGCCGTCGAGCGATTAGACCGTTTCACTCTCACCAAGGCGGCCCGGGTTTGACGCCAGGCGACCGCATATAAGATTTTGGTGGACAGCATGGCGCAGGGGCGGGTTTTCTCCGGCATTTCCAGTTTCCGTCACTATCATTCCACCAAATGGTGCATTATCATCTTTCTTTTCAATCATTTCGCCCTCATTCTATCATTTACTTCTCTCATTCTCATAGCAGGCATTGGGTTGATCACACATCCTGGGTTCTGTATCTGATCCAGAGTTTCTGGATAAAGACATACAGGACTAGAGAAAGAATAATCCGGTAACACCACGATAGTGGTAATGCTGGGGAAGTTAAAGAAGAAGAATAAAAACACTACTGCATAAATATTTATTAAAGTAGGCGGAGGTCCTTAGAGTTTACCCGATGTTCACTTTAGGTAGTTTAAGCGCAGAGGTTCTACTCTCATCAGTCCTGGACACGTAGGACCAAGGACCCGGGTCTCTTTCTACTCGGGAGCGATGAATAACTCTGGGGCTTTTTCCATAGGGCAATATCGGATTACTTAAAAAGCACCCCCCCGCTGAGCACAACGTCAAGACGGGATGGAAGTGGATACGCCACTTACGAGCGTCAACCCCTCAGGGAAGACTATCGAGAATCTCGGTGGGGCCGAAGGTGATCTGGCACACCCTCTACTAGCTCTGCAAGCTAGTACCCGGTAATTATGAGGCAACCCTCTACCCCCTCCGGGCGGCCTTAGCCTGGCCGGAGGTACCCAATTCCCCGTGGGTGTCGGGAACACACTTCCCCCTCGAGTCCAACCCAATCCGAACAACTTCCCTACGGAGGGGCTCGGCAGTTCGGCCCGAGGTTCCTCTAGTAACGTCAGAGGTACCACGAGTGCTAAGGATCCGCAGCGCCCGCACCATGGCAGCTGAAAGGGACGGATCCCCTCCCCTACGGGAATTCACTTTAGATAATGGGGAATTCCCCCAAAAAGTTCCAGGTAACTCACTCTAAGTGAGATTGGATCATAATAGTCTTGATATGAGGAAAACATGCCGCCCCCACATCATGGCGATGGACAGTTTATGACATTAAAAAAGCGATATTCCAACACTTATAGAATGAAAGTGATATTCCACCGTTTTTAATGTAAGTTTTCTTAAATATCTGCAGCTGCATTTATAAAGAAAATGAGTTGCATTGGTTAAATAGACTAAATCAAATATAGATGGTATATATTTAACTACTTTCTTATCACGCTCAGTTTCCCTGCGTTAGCTATTCTTAGATACCCACTGAATCTGCTTGTTTATTCCTGAGACTGATGTTGTATTATGAAATTTCCTTGATGGCAAACCAAATATTAAACACATTTGTTTCCTCGATCTCCGTGCTTATTTCAAAGGATTCTTAAGAAAGAGTTGCCTCAACCAAAGATTTGACAGCCTTTCATAACAAATTACGCAATGTGAGTAGTCCTCACAATGTAAATGACGCACCAACCTTTCTTCTGCGTGGAGTTTTTGTACTCTTCAACTATGATTTTCTCTCTAAGTAGGTTAAATCAAAGCATTGGCCTCTATCTCAAGACAACTGTAATTCATGATCGTGTTTGACTATATAAGCTGCATCTGAGCTGGAACTCAGAAGTGATTGAAAACACGCTAACATAATCCATGTGTGATAAAACTTGGCATAAAGTAAGCGCGAGTAAATCGGATCAACTTTTTGAAAATATTTCAGAAAAAAGACCTATTTGTAATGTAAATATGAATGCGTTTACCTTATATTGAGGCTGTACATTCTAGATTATGTTAAAAGCTAAGTTTTTCGATGAAGAGTTTTCTGTACACTTCCGTTTTCAATTTATTCCGAGAATGAACATAAGTTGAGCCAATACTGTTGGCCTAGCGTCTTTGTGTTGCCAGTTCCACGGCAAGGGGCGACACTATTATACGTTTCAAATGGGAAGAGTTCTGGAGTCCAGCTAATCAGATGCCGTATAACACTCAGCTTGTTACCTCACTCCTTTTATATTTCCTTCTCTCTCGCACACTCACACAACATGCAGTTCAGCTCGGCGCAGACGTAAGGGTAAGCAAATTATATTTTACAAACTTTTACAATGGTGCAGTTTCCAAAATCAAAATTGGAAAAATCATAACTATGATTATAGTTTATGAATTACCTGTTTTTCTAATCCAATGGAACTGCCAGTACCTCATTCATATCGCTGTCAATGTCACTTCCGTTAAGAGACAATTCATCGTTGTCACTATCTTCATCGTCTGAGTATTGAAAATTTATGATTGTAGGCTCCAAAATCTCGACACGTGCTACTTCTTTCTTAAAATCGTCTTTTTGAAGGTTTTCTGCGTGCCTCACGCAGTTTTTCCAGTCCTATTGTGTTACCTTGTCAATTTCTTCGTGAACAAGTCGTTTAACGTCCGTCAGTTTAAAAGTATTATTTCTGTTTGCAATCCCCTTTTTTATTTCAGCCCACACCAGCTCAATTGGATTATATTGGCAGCGGTAAGGTGGGAGGCACGTTCATTCTATTTTAAAACGAACTTAAAAATAAGAAAATGCCAAAAAAATGGAGCAATTATGTACCTCCTTTCTGGCAAAGAAACCTGATTTCTCACTTAGATGCAGGAACACAATTGATTACATACTTAACTATCTGAGGTACAGATGTATTATCTTATCTTGACAGAAATAATGGTCGGTAGGGATGAGTATCAACTGTGGTCGGGATAGTGCACCTATCGCCACAATGCGTCACATGCGTAAGATTACGAGAGCGGAGTGCGGTGCACAAGGTGTCTAAAAACAAATCTCACACTTAAAGCCAGTATTGCAGCTCTTACTATGGTGGTAATATCCACGCTTTTGTTGGATATTAAATAGTACATAGGCGTTTGGAACAAAACCCTGTTCTCCTCCAGCATGCATGATAACCAACTGTCGGTCTTTCGACATCGCTGCAGAGTCCCTGTAATGAATTTCACTCCAGGCATATGGTCTAGTATGTGCTGCATTGATATAAGTTTCATCCATATAGACTACATAAACTTCACTGCGATATCTCTGAATATTTCGTAAATACTTAAGCCTTTTTGCCCTATGGTACGACGTTCGATTAAAATTTGTCTCTCACGCTTAGTTTTTTCCATATAAATCCTTGCTTCAAAAGACCTCTTCTTAATGTTCAGAAACTGCCTTGGAAGTCAGTAGAATTTTGAAGCTTTTCTTTTCTTTTTTTTTCGTAATTTATTTCCTCCAACGTTAAGTCATATCGGACGTTGAATGAATTGGTTGAAATGATGCTCAAATGAGTCCAAGGTCCATGGAGCTTAGAGTTACCCGACATTCATCTTGAAGGACAAGGGAAACCCCGGGAAAAACCTTATCCAGGTAACTCACCCTGACCGATATTCGAACTCGGGACCTCTTCAACGTGAGGCAGACATGCTACCATCTACGCTACTGAGGCGGGCTTTTTGAAGCTTCATAAGCACTTTCTTCAGAGTTGGTCTTTGCTTTTCTGTGTTTTAAAAAATTATTCTCAGTTCACCTAACTACTTCTGAATTAAAACATCCAAATTAGATTCTGCGCATGTTCTTAATATTTGTTTTCTGGGCATAGAGAAGGACATTGTTGCACTAGCACCAATGGCTTTTCCTTCTTTAGTAACTCTCCTAAACTGCTTTCAGACACAACTGTTGCCTCAGATACACTTTCCCAGAGTCTTATACCAGACTCAGACCATTGTTCTTTTTTAAAAATAAATCTATAGGCATAGGTTATTACTTCTCATGTTTTTAAATGTAGCACTTTATTTCCTAATGAGTTGCTAGGAGGCGCCATTTCTAAATTCTCTCCTGGAACCAGAAAAAACGCACATTTTGAAACAAGCTGCAATATTACTAAGTAGCTCTGCACTTGTTTACTTGCTCGCAACTGATACGCAACTGACCTGCCCTCCACTTCAGTTGTAACCGTTCTGAAATGAACTCGTCCAGATACCACTGCGCATCGCTCTCCATCTGTCAAGATATAAAAATACGTCTGTAGTTAACTTCTCGCCCACAAAGGTCGTTCCAACATAACAATAGACTACCATCCGCTAGGGAGCTGATTTTGAAAAACTAATCCAAGTCGCCCGCCAATCCGAATCACCCGTGTTTACCTTAAATAATTCCCCCTCCAAAAAAAACTCTACCTTTGGATATTAGAAGTATTTGATGTTAGCTTATTTCTAGTGTAAGAGAGATAATAAATTAATAAATAATTAATAAACAAGGCTCGAAATTTGGAGCCTTGTGTGACTAAACAATCATTATTGTCAACAATCATCACGTACTGTCACTGTGCTGTTTGGGTTAGCGTTCTTTACGTTATACCCGATACCTCAAGTCCTAAGTTCCGAACCTTAGTAATAAACAAATAGATTAACGATATAGAAGGAAGGTAGCACAAATGTTTCCTTTCCTGTAGCGCTTTCTATGGTAACTAAATACAGTATTTCACTCCAACGAAGAGTCGAACGCGCGTTTTTATCATAAAAACAACTTTAGATATCTGCTGAACTCAATAAAGTATTTTTAAAATAACTGTGGGATGTCCATAAACAACATAACAAAAATATGTGATTTGTGCACTCTAACGATTTTCTTTATTTGCTGATGTACAAATTATTCAAAAACGCTCCTTCCTATATTTCTTATTAAAAGACAAACGTTTGTAAAAATTATTTTATTACATATCTTATTATAGGTACGAGGGTGGGTCAAAAAGTAATGCCTCCTATTTTATTTCCTTAAATAAGTAAGTTATGTGAAAACTTTGAATTTGGCGCAATTCCTCAAACCTTCTTCTCCAATTCCCTGCAGTAGTAACTTCTTAAGTCAACAGGTGCCAGCACTGCATCCTCTTGTCAAGCGGCTGACATCGACATTCGTATTAGACAGCGTTCTGTGATTGAATTTTTGACTGCGGAAGGTGAAACGCCAATTCGCATTCACGAAAGGCTAAAAAATGTGTATGGTGCATGTCAGCACTGTTAGACGATGGGTTCGTCGCTCTAACGAAGATGAAGGGCAAACACCATTGGCAGATGAAAAGCAAAGCGACACGCCGGTGACTGCAGTGACTCCATGCAACATTCAGCGAGTCGATGACATCATTCGTGGTGATCGCTGGGTAACAAAAGGTGAATCGTGTCGCATTTCCTCCCTCAGTAAATGCAGTGTGATGATTATTCTACAACTGGGTTAATCAAAAGTTTGTTCACGTTGGGTACCAAGAAGGTTAACCGCCCAAGACAAAGAAACAAGGAAAACAACAGCCTTCGAACACTTGCAGCGCTTCAATTTGGAGGTAGAAGAGTTTCTGGAAAAAAATTGTTACTGGAGACGAAACGTGGGTTCATTTTTTGAACCTGAATCAAAGAGGCAGTCAATGGAATGGCATCACACAACGTCCCCGAAGAAAAAAAAATTCAAATCTCAGCGGTCGGCAGGGAAAGTTATGGCGACAGTGTTTTGGGATGCAGATGGTGTGCTTATGATTGATTTTTTGGAGCAGGGATGCACAATAAATTCTGTCCAATACGTCAGAACTCTCCAAAAGCTGCAAGCACGTCTTCACCGAGTTCGCCCAACAAAAACTATGGCGGGTGTTCTTCTTTTGCATGACAATGCAAGACCACAAACCAGCCGTTATACCACTGCAGAAATTGAGAAATTAGGATGGCAAGTTTTACCTCACCTCCTATACAGCCCTGACCTGGGATTCATCGTGGGATTCATTTTGAAGATGAGGAGGCTGTGGAAACCTCCGTGCGTCAATGGCTTAGAAAGCAAGACCGTGTGTTTTACCACACTAGAATACATGCCCTAGTTAAAAGGTGGACCAAAATTATGGAAATGGACGGAGATTATATTGAATAGTGACAAATTAATCGTCACTGTTGTAGTTTTCAAGCTATGTAAATTGGACTGAATTTTCTTGGCAATTAAAAGAAAAAAATAGGAGGCAAAACTTTTTGACCCACCCTCGTACATCGGGATTGTACGTAGGTTTAAGTGGTAGTCAGATCGTTAAACAACTGTTCACTCTAAATGTTTGTGGTATTCCATTCTCTTTGCATGGCAAGCGCTTAGAGTAAACGAATGAACACTTTCTATTTGTGATGAAAACTGAAAAACCAATAACAAGGAATTTCCCGAAAATGGTTATCTAAAAAATGACTGACATAAAATGTGTACTTTAATGAGATCTATTTCTTTTGTGCAATTTCATTTTACATTATTTTGGCATAATTTTTGTTTCTGAATTATGGTATCCACAGACAGATACACTCACCTCTGTGGTGTGGTGATAGCGTGTCTACCGCACACTCACTATTTTGTTCTTGCTTGAAGTCATTTACTGTAAATAAATATCAAAAAGCAATTTTATCATTAGATATATAATTTTGATATTTTTATTATAATTTAAGGAACCATTTTTATCCATCTTCCACCAACGTGTATCTCTACGTGGTAAGTAGAGAATATTGCATACCAGCTAAAAATTTGCTACCGAGTTTTCATCAGAAAAGCATTTTTAAGGACCGTTGAACAAACTATTAGTTTTAGCAAAAGCCTTAGAGAGAAAGAAACAGATGCAAGTCAAAAACGAGAAGTCGGAGAAATAATAAAGTTGACAGAAGCAAGAAGATTCTAAGAAAATTTCCCCTCTGAGATTATCTTCTCCACGATGAAAACAAGAACAGAAGTTTTGATTTTCTCAAATATACGAATAACAATGATTTTGAATTAATGTCCACAGTAAATAAAATGCGTTTAATTTTCTGAGAACAATTCTGTAAACTTCTGTTTTGTTGTTGTAATTAACGTCCTATAACGTTAAGTCATATCGGTCGATGAATGAAATGGGTGAAACGATGCTCAAATGAGCCCAGGACATACAGAGCTTGGAGTTACCCGATACTCATTATTAAGGTTAAGAGACAACTTTGGAAGAAACCTTATCCAAATAACTCACTCTGAGCGAGATTCGAACTCGGGATCTCTTAAATATGAGGCAGACACGCTACACCACGTTAACAGAGTACACTCCTGTCAATTATTCTGAATTTATTTTCTTTCTGGTGATCACATACAAGCAAGTAGGAAAGTCAATATAAAGCGACCAGCTTTTTAAAGATTAGACCCTTGTACATTCAGTCGAACCATTTCCACAAAGGGGCAATGCAATCAAATTAAAGATTATGGAAAGATAACATTTTTTAATATTAGTTTTTAGAAAAGGGATAAAATAGCGGTAGTAAATGGGGATAGCTATGTGAATAAAGTAATCAGATCTTTTACTTATTTTCAACTAAATGTTTACAAAATGCCTTATCCTACATGAATCACACCTTTATGACAATATACCATTATAAAAATGGAAAAGTCTGCAATTACAAACAATACTGAATTTAAAATAATGCTAAACTAATAATCATAAGATATTTATTGTTACTATTCACAAAAATATGATAAAGAATCTCATTAAGACCTATAGAAACTGAGAACTTCGAAATGTCCACGTGTGATGTAATAGGCATGGTTCTACAACAGCTGTAGGATGAACCTAGGTCCTTGCGGCTATTGCAGACTGTTCTATATCAAGAAACAAACAAACACTTTTCGATAAAATGTTCTCTTGAAGAAACCAGGGCAAAATGCCAAGCTATCCTCTGACCCCTGGTTTCTAGGCCATGCCTGTTAAATCAGAACACCATTAAGGTTGCAGAATCGCTCAAAAGTACCGCGCATCATTGCAAATCAGTCTTGCGTTAAGCATTTTCTTGTAGTTTAATATTATAAAATGGTTGTCTGAACATTTAGAAAGTTAATTTTAACTTTATAGTTGATAACTTACTGACAGTGAGATATGAAAATATACCTGGGACACAAACAAACAAAAGAATGCCTAGGAGTACAGAATCGAAAGCAGTGGATGGGTTGACATATAAGAAGACGAAAACATAAGTTGATTGTATAACCTGGGTTTAAAGAGTCAGCCAGATAGAAACGGAAGAGGCGATGTGAACATTAAGAATGTATTAGTAACAAGTTATGCAAAGAGGGAGAGAGGGAGAGAGAAAGTTATACATTTTGAAACATGTTGAAAATATAGTAGACGAAAATAACTGCAAACTGGCAATATTTAAACGTTTAACAAGGGATTATTGGGAAACTGCCAATGCCACGAAAAAAGTTATAAGTTGTTTCAAGAACAGTCGCTGATAGTTTGAGCATGTGCATTTAAGACATCTGGTCGTTATGCGTACCAAAATCTTTTGTTGCATCCAAGTGTTCCAACATGTTTCTGACTTCCGCAGTCCATCACAGTCAATATGTACGAAAGGGTCGTAACGTGTCTGTCAAATCTATGCATGCGCATTCAATCACCTACATGTATAAATTGATCAGAGACTTCAGTGAGAATGACGAAAACTATTAACTTTTGAGAAAGTACAAAAATAATAATAGTTTCGTATATAAAAGATATTTTGGGGACTTGAGTTGAATGTGATGACAGGATTTGTATCTATATCTCTCTTTTCTCTCCCTCGGTTTACGGATCTCTGTATTTTTTTGGTTTAGGGATACGACTGTTTATGCTCAATCATGTATCTATATTAAAGGTTTTATTTGAAAGTATTGTGACTTTGGTGGATTCGTAGAATTAAAAGGCAGAGTTGCAGAAATTCCAATGTTCTTTATTTTCGTAGAAATACTCTTATAGACTACAGCAGCATTACGTTACATACACCATCAGTCTACCAAGGTCGATCACAATAACAAACAGTGACAGCAGATTACATCCTTAGCTCTCGTTACAACAACACAGCTGGCTGTCTCTCATTTCACAACACTTTCACCACTAGCCATGACTTCTTTTTATACACCCATTCATGATTACCAGACTGTTCTGCCAATCACTAGATGTTTCTAGGAAACAAGGCATCTAATGACGTAATCCGAATATTCTATCACCTTCCAGAAGTGTGAAACGCTATCTCGGCCGGCACGTCACTTATCTCAAGCGCTATGTTTATCTGCTTATGCAAGCTCGTTATCTACGTGAAACCTATCCGTCTGTTGTCTTTTTGCGCCGAAACTTTAATGAGTGATATGTTACAATCATTATACCTTTATCCAAAGTGAGACGTAGTGCGTAGGCGCAGAAATATTGATTACTTCCCTATAAACAGCTGTTAACGTGAGACACAGTTTAATCTAAAAGAAAGTATAGACAAACTGGAGCAAACTGAATTTATTGAAATATCATTTGCGATTAATGCTAATGATAATATGTTGACTTTATTTCAAATATAGGTAATTTATTGAAAGAATTTGCGGGAATGAGCTTTGTTGAATAGTTGTAGTTGAAGATGAATTGTTATTCATTTGTGTGCTTTCGTTTTCTACTGATTTTAGTATTGTGTTTGAAATTTCAATATTATTTTGCTATGTAAATTCAACGTTATTGTTACTAGCGTCAGACATTCTGAGTTTTTTTCTAAACAGGCGCTAGTACCGTTGTCGATCGAAACGAGAATATTCGATACTTACACTTAAACAATGTTACGTGGCCATTTCTGATTGGTCGAATTACCCATACTTTAATGAACAGGTGTACTTTAATTAGACCCATAAAAGTACTGCTTCCAGTCGTAGAAGTACTGAAGTTTGGCATGGTCGATCAAAAACGTTTTCTTGTTATCCCTACGATGGACCTTTGTCCAGTAATAAATGGTATTTGTAGAATTATTTTCAAAAACCTGTAATTGGAATCGAACTTTAAGCACTGTAGCTGTGTAGTAATAGACGAAACAAAGATGATTGTTCACAGATAATAAAGATCGATTGATTCATACAATTATTTTATTTTAAGGTTTACGAAGTCGGATTTCATGAGATTATCCCCTTTAAACGAAATTGGATCAATGGAATTTTGAACTAATTACAAGGGATACTTTCAGAGAGAAAGCTGAGCATAATGTAAAATGTAAAGCTGTACATACCGTTTTGAGCTATGAGTCCAGGAAAGTGTAGTCAGCGAATTCATAGTTTACAAACCGTAATTTCTCACACAACGGGGAGGCTACAGCATTCGAATCACAAGACAAACCCAGGTGTGTGCCATCAACCACTGGGAAACGTGGAGTGAACTCTGCAGAACGAAGCATAGCCCAACTTGTATAAACCAGGGTTTATACATTTTGCTCGGAAATTAGCTGAGGGTTCTTAAAGCTGGCAAAAATTAATTTCTGGGTCTCGTCATCCAAGTTTACAGATGTAAAAATATCGGGAATAAACTTTTCTAGAATTGAATAGGTAAAGGATGGAAGAAGTTTCAGTTGAGTATGAGTCAATGTTAGCTTGTTCACACTGTTTGTAAGTGTTTTACTAATTTATTTATAAATTTGTAGAGAATTAATTATTATTTTGCACCAGCCGTGTGTAATACAAGGTTTGAAAATACAAGCCAGGCTGAAAAATTCGATACCATGAAAGGTATTTGAACAACGGATCTCGGCTATCTCCGTCCGGTTGATTAGCACTGAGCCACCATGGCAACATGCCAGAACATATTAAACTTCAACTGATTCCCATTTCTCCCGGTAAACCACTCTAAGATCTCATACATATATCAGATAACGTACCTCAATGGCGACTTACGATGTTCCAAGTAGTTTTAAGTCGCGGGCTGTATAGTTTAGACGACTATAAGATAATTAAGTTTTCGTTTTCATCTCAAATGCTTATAATTATTTATGTTAACTTTAACATATTGATTATATATGATTATTTAAAATGTTGCTGAGCATAAATAACAATGTTTTCTCTTGTTAACTCGATCCACGTCCTATTTATTTTGTAAACTGAGATAGTCTTCACTCTGGACATGGGAAAAACACTTGTGTAAAAACAAATGCTCAATAGATGTGTGTAGCATATAAATAAGCAAACTAACATAAGTGTAAAATTAAAAGAGTCTGATACGTTAACTCACATGCCATTTTCTATTTAGTCATGTATAGATAAATTATTATTTAAAACTCTTATTCTATATATTTCATGTTACTCCAGATAAACATTTGTTGAAATGATTTTATTATCTGCAAATTTCGTGATGGAAATAATAAAAGACAGTAGACTAAGATAAAATCTTTTAAGACCTGGTCCCTTAGAAACTCTGTGGTCTTTGCGTGCCTAGCGCATACACAGCGAATGACGATTTCGTACTTGAAGGTTTAACCTAACGTAACCCATGGCATAATAGCCCAAAGTGGGCCATCAACCCGATTGCCGGCCTCACGCCCACATGCACAAAGCAGCTGGGGGTGGGCGACCATCTAACCGATATAGGGAGAAGATGTGGTCAGCATCTCGGCACCCCCAGTCGGAAAGTTGGCTTTTGACTGGCTACATAGCGTAGCTACTCAATTTCCTCAGGATGCTGAATGGGCACAGGTCCTATACCCGGTACTAAAATCCGCACCGCCCCCCCCCTAACCAGGGGTAGGATCGATCCCGGGCGCCTTCCGGAAAATTTAAACCAATAACAGGGAGTACCTCGAAAATGTTTATTTGCACAAAAATGTTATTTGACATAAACTGTGTATATTAATGAGATCTATAGGCTTCGTCTAAGCGATATCGTGGCCTAGAGTTTAGATCGGGCACCTCTCGTCAAGGTGGTTCGAGATAGACGAAATGGGCTCTGACGGGTTTGAATTGGATATGGATTATTTTATCGGAGGGGACTCGACTCTATATTGTTGTACCTAAGCCCCAAGTGGAGTTTCCGTGGGAGGAAGGATGAGGTGAGAGGAGACAGAGAGTGGCCGATATAAGGTGTCACGGCAGTACAGAGGGCAGGTTCCCTACAGCTGATCAATTTGAAGCTCCTCTGCAGGCCAATTACCGGTATCCCACACATCGTGGTCCTGAAATGGTCTACCCGGCCGTTCCGGAGACTGTCCCTCGGAGGAGGAAGTGTTTTCCAGGAGTGTATCATCCTGTCATGCAGCGTCAAGATTCCCTTCGACACTTTTACCCTGAAAGAGATCACCACATGAGAGATAATATGAAATGGAGGGACAGGAATTACGGGGAATGTGGTTAACCTCGCCAATATTCGCCTGGCAACGAACAAAAACCCCGACGAAATCTGTGGGTGAGATAGGCCGACCACGGAAATCGAATGCGGGCTTTCCGAATGCGGGCCACAGACTAAGCCACCTGAACCACTACGCTCAGTCTGCGCGGGTTTGCTCCGAGTTCTCCGGTCTCCCCTGCTATTCATTCTACCAACTGCTCCATAATGACATTTCCTTTCATCCACTGCACCAATATTTTCTTGTAATTCACTTCTTTATACACCTAGCAGGTTGGCTTAATCCTACAGACTAGATATTTTCTCGGAACTAGAGCTCCTCGGCTGCTTGACAGGCGTCTGACCCTATGTATCCAGTTGTAAGTACTCAATATGAGGCAGTTACAAAGAAAATGGAATGAAAAAACGATTTGACATATTTCTTACACATTAGTGGTTATGGAAGGGTTATGCAGTGTGAGGGCATTCCCAGAAAATTTAAAACATATATTTCATTTGTCATGATAGTACCTTAATCAAATGGAATTTTAACTAAAATTGTTAGAGAGGCATTTTTGAGAAAATCAGAATTTTCAACATTTTTTCATTGAACTGTAAGGGATTTTTCTGGAACTCTTTGGGTCACATTCTTGAAATATAGTAAATTTAACTAGTATGTTTAGTGTTTAGCCGACTTTTAGTTTAGGAGTTATGGTATTCACAAACAAACGGACACATTTGCACAGTCCCAACATATACCTTAATTTTTTTTATTTATCCAGATTTATGAACCCTATTTTACACAGTGGTATATTAGGGTTATAGTTGATACATAAAAATACACAATTTTAACAAAAATATACCTTATTTAATTTTTTTTATTTATAGGAAATATCGATATCGAATTTTAGGATGGAATGTAATACCTTCTCTATCTATGTACGTGGTAGAAAGAATGGAGGGTAGATGGTGCATAAATTGCTTTTCGAAGGAGTTATTGGCAGCAGAATGCGTTATGCTTCATCGTGCCAAATCTTGCTTGGTTTTGCTCCAAAGCCGGGTGTTAGTCATTATCTTAAATCTCACGAAAACGTGTTTCAGCACGTTTCGGTAAGGCACATTTAACAAAAGCGGCTTTGGGAGGTCTGAAGTTAGTTATCTGTACTTTGAGACATGATATATGACAATACTTTCCACATTTGATAATTAAGCTGCAGATAATCCAGTACGTAAATGGTTCTGCGTAGAACCAGTAACATACCGTTATGAGGGGAATCTCTAAAAAATCTGTTTTGTGGATTCATTATTAATAAGTGCCCTCTTATTAGAAAAGTACAGACAAATGTTAAAAGCCCTACATGTAGGGCAAGTTAAGCCGCTAAAGAGAAAATTGAAAGCTCTCGCAAATTTTACATTCTCTAAGCTCTTGATCCATTATTTCAAACTACTTAAGGTGCCACTAAAATTTTTTCACGAAGTAAATGGATTCCAGGAAATTTCTTTGCTAGGATTATTTTCTTCTTTATAACGTACCGTGATTAAAATGTATCGCGAATTATCTTTAGTTTCTTTGCCACGTACAACAGAAATAGAAGTTAATGCATTCTATCCAAAATTTCATTACCGAACCTAATTTTACTACTTTGAAAAACTTTTTCTCTAGAAAAAATGTACATCCTAACTCATCTGGGTAATTCCACAAATAAACTACTAGAAATCACTGTTAACTTGCAACAAACCTCATTAATTATGGGAATGTATCTCTCGTTACTCGCTCGCAACTATCTCAGAACTGATTCGCATTTTTTGTCTGCTGTCTAATTGTATTTAGACATTATATACAATGTCCAATCAGCCAAAAATTTGAGCACTTAGATTACAGAAGTCGGTGACTATCTTGGAACCGCTCAAACCTAACACTTATTACTCTTTTATCGCTTTACATACAAACTAGCATGGCCAGTGATTAACAGAGTTTGGATAGTTACACACTGGATTAAAATTTACACAGTAATCTACATCTTTACTTTCACCCTTTGTTACGTAGTTTCACTCTGTAGGGACAAGTCTACAAAATTTCCACCTACATTTAAATCCTTTATTATTTGGAGAATTCTGATTTGTATTATCTTGTCGGAGCGTGTAACCAGTTTGGTCAGGAGGCGCGATATTCTGTTTGGATAAATTAGGAGGCAACTGCTAAATGGTTTTGTGTAGTTTTAAATAAAACTACATACGAATTCCAATGTGACCACTTCAAGCGTTACCCGCTCTGCGGTATTCCTATTCAACAGCCACAAATGGGAGAAATTAAAATGTTGAACAATACACATTCGAAACTGTGCACTAAACATGCAAAATGTGTAGTGTGGGGCACTCACTAGGTCTGCATGGGGAGAAAGGCGCACATGGATCTTCTACGTGACTGCTTCCTATGCGAAAGCGCATGTTCAGATAATTTTTACTCAACTGCACAAAAACCTCGACGCTCAGAGACGTCACCTCGTTTTGCTCTCTCTAAGGTTTCACTCTAGAGGTGGAATCACAATACAACGATCCTCACAAAACAAGAAGAATTAAGCTAAAACTTAACAGTAATTTTCTTTTATAGCTCCTAATATGTTTTCAGTAGAACGGTACTCGTATGTAGTACACAAATTTCAATAAATATTGCACCATTTATAAATCGGTAATGATTTTCACCTTTTGTGTAACTTTAGGACATGTTTACGTCGGGTGTTCATTAATTTCACACACACAATTTACATTCTCATTCATACTTACAGACCATAGGGAGGATGGGGAATAACTCTGGCTAAAGACATTTTTTTCATCCTTCAGTCAGGAATCCAGCCCAGAACCTCTAGATTTGGTTTGTGGTATAAACTTGATTTACTATTGGAGCTTTTGGAACCATTCGAGGAATGGGAGGACATTAGCAAATACAGTGCGATACATATAAACCTGAACCATTTAAATAGGCCATAACTTTTGAACCAATAATAGGACACACGTGGAACTTTGGGAGAATATAATACAGAATTGGGAGATTGCATTGCACTATCTACATCTCAGAGAAAATGTTTGAAGTGTCCTCCTCCAGCATCTATACTAGTTTGCACTTGTCTCAACATATTCTCTGAAATTTTACTGATAGTATCCTCGCCAATGTTTCTTATTTCGGTTCAAATGGATTCTTTGAGAACATCAATTGTCCGTGGCCTACTCTTGTACACTTTATCTTTTTAGATACCCCCACAAGAAAAAATTCGGTTAGATTAGGTCAGGGGATCTGGGGGGCCAAAGACCTTTTGAGCTTATTCGATTATCAAAGAAACTGGTCAAAAATTACATAGTATCATTAGATGTGTGGCACGTTGCTCCATATTGCTGGAAGTAAGCTTCTCTCAAGGCGATATCATCTCCGTAAAACTTCACAGAATATAGTGAGACGAGTGCAAACATGTATAGATGCTGGTGGAGGATACTTCCAACATTTTCTCTGCGATGTAAATAGTGTAATGTAATCTGCCAATTGTGTATTATATTCTCTCAAAGTTGCACGTCTGTGCTATTATTGGTTCAAAACTTATGGCCTATTGAAATGGTTATGGATCGCAGTATGCTATCACTTGCTGTTTCAGGTTAAGTCGGGTTAACTCACACAAGTGAAATAGGTCTACATGTCGAATTTCTGGGCTCGATATCTACATAGTTCTTATATAGTTATTTACAAGTTATTTATTATTATTTAGAGGTGAGTTTTGCCGTCGTTATTCTAGTTCATTAAGCTGTATTGCCTGCTGTTCAGAGGAACTGTGTTTCGACTTGCGGTATTGGCTAGGGATTAATTCACCTTCTATGAGGCCTGGTAAGGGATGCCATCAGGTCTTGGGATAAACTGAGAAGCCACTTTACAGACTTCTGAGAGGTCCTTCTGAAGTGGTATGTTGACAGCATATTGCCATAAACGGGGCCCTTGTTATTGCACTCCGATATCTTGAGTGTGGGAGGATGGAGGGAGGCGGAATTTGTAGCTGCCGTGCTAATTTTATCAGCAACTGGCTCTCTTATTATTCATATTACTTTTACTTTGGATATGTGCATGAAAAACATCATAACATCGCGTACTGAAACATGGGAAACGTTTTTCCTCTATACATGGAAATATTTTTTAAACCTTTGATTTTATAAAAATGCCGCAATAGTTCGGGGTAAATACTACATGTTTAAGATTTATACATGCAAAAAAATGTATGAAAGTATTTTCAAGCCGTGCTCCTCACATTGTTTTCCAATTAATTCTGAACCCGCTAGTAAAAGTCTTGTAACTAAGGCTGTGGGTGGAGAAGGCAATCGCACAGAAAACGCAGACACCTCTGCAACAAACAGGTCTGCTTTATTGGAAAATAACCAATTTGTGAGATTATTTTATATACTTTTCGAGGAAACATTGGTGGCTGATTACTCATTCCCACCAAAAGCAATAGTTTAAACAAAAGGATGCAAATACAGTAACCAAATGAAAAATTTCCTCCTCGCTTACTGAAGGTGTGTTCAGATATTACACAAACATAATAATTGGGTTGCTAACGGACTGTTAATTAATATGTAGACTATGCAATTGGGGAGAAGAAACTACTCCCTTATGTATGTGTAGTTGTAATTAAATGAAAAGCTTTAATTCCAAAAGAAAACTTAGGAATAATTTAGATAAGAAAACACACTGCTCCTTATAGAAGGAGCAGTTATTGTTGCGTGTATAGGCCGAGAAAGATCTGGAAATTACTATAATCATTATTATGTAACATTTATTTCCGGTGCCCTGAGTTTGGGCAGAGCTGTTTTGTGATGATTAAACTTAAATTCTGCTGACTGGCAAAACATGTACTTTGGACTGGTGAATCATGGGAAATAATGCACAGGTGGCCTGTAACAGGCCTATACTTGTTCTCCATGGTGTAAACAATGAATCGTACATCCTGCTGATCAAGGGAAATAATGCTTAGGTGGTCAGTAACAGGTCTAAACATGTTCTTAATGATGTAAACAATGATTGGAACATTTATTTCCGGTGCCTTGAGTTTGGGCAAAGCTGTTGGTTGATGATTAAGCTTAAATTCTGCTGACTGGTAAAACATGTACTTTGGACTGGTCATACATCCTGCTGGCCAAGCGAAGTAATGCACAGGTGGCCTGTTAGAGGCGTCAACTTGTTATCCATGTGGTAAACAATGAATCGCACATTCTGCTGATAAAGGGAAATAATACTTAGGTGGTCAGTAACAGGCCTAAACATGTTCTCAATGATGTAAACAATTATTGCACAATATGGTGCAATATTTGGGAGGAAATTAACAGTTAGCGTGGGAATTGCTGAGTTGGCTTTTGGGTAGGACCACTATTTAAGCTTGGTTGAGTTAGCACCCTGGGGACTTGACAGAAAATTTGAGAGGGGACTTGCTGATGGTCTCTATAAACATTAACAAGAGTCTATTTTAAAGTGCTACCACGAGTAAGATCGCCAGCTGGGTGCACCAGACCGTACATCTCTTGCCAGTTGCCAAAGGTTTAGCCATACAAAGAACGCATCTCTAAAGGTATAGTTGCATTATGTTATTATGTATTTAAATGTTACTAAAGCGCCCCTGATCTCATCCAGATCCAGGGAGTGCCCTGTAGAAACGCTAGTCATTTCTGAAATACAGTTACTCAGTTCATTTTGAAGTAGATGTTTTTCCTGCTCTACCTTATCCATAGTTACGCTCCCAGTTACATGCGGTTAAAGGTTAAAACCCCTTACCTTTAAAACGCCTACAACACCTGATAGTTTTGTCATGTAGCATATGATCTCGTAACCGGGTTCCAAACCCTGTACCTTTGCACCTCTCGCAATTCCTATCAACCCCCCCAAAACCGTCATATAACAATATTTATAAATAAAACTTCAAAGATAGAACAATAATATGTTAAAACTTATAACTTTAAGTTCTAAGAGAATGGTTATACAACTGAACAGCTTTATACAACTCAAATCAAGCCCGAACCCAGCATGGGCCCTTGCAGACATATCTCTCTCTTTTTCTCACACATACGCAGACAGACAGACAGAGAGAGAGAGAGAGAGAGAGAGAGAGAGAGAGAGAGAGAGAGAGAGAGAGAGAGAGAGAGAGAGATAGAGAGAGAGCTGATGTATCACTCGACTTTTTCCATCCATTACTGTTTTCTAGAAAGCAGCTAAGTTTTAGAAGACAAGTGAAAGGTTACTATTCTATTCAACTTAAGTTAACAATGATTAATGCTTCGTATCTTCTGCAAAGTTTCAAAGACGTAGAGGAAGAGTTTCAAGAAAATCCCTCTACCCCATACCACCCTGTGACGCAAAGCTATTTTCTCAAAAATGGCTCTAGCAATTTTTATTAACATACCTTATGTTTAAGATATTTGTAAGACAAATAAAATGTATATATTGAATTTTCTTCTAATTGTCTGTCAGGTCCTCTGTATTCGGAAGGAATTTTGTACAAGAGGTACACCACAAGAAAAAAACAAAAATGAAGTAGTTTTTAAGACACGCTTTTGAGATACCAGTCGTATGCTAGACATATGGTTGTATTATTATTGCTTGGAATTGTTCTATATTTTAATCACTTAAAAGTATTGTCGTTTATCAGTTGTTTCTCGTGATGTCATAGATAGGGTATGGAATTTCAAGGCCAATAGATAGTTAATGCCAGAGGTTCTACTCCCAGTAGTCCTGGACCCATAGGACCAAGGACCCGGGCCACCGAGCTGTCCCAAAAGGGCGCCCGGTGCCTCTGTGGGGCTTTCCATAGGGCAAGACCTAGAGACTAACAAGCCCCATCTGGTCCTGTGGACTCAAGATGGGATGGAAGTGGATACGCCACTTACGCGCGCCAATTCTAAAATGGGTACGCTATGGATATGCCTATGGTGGGGCCGCCTGATGATCTAACACACCTTTTACTAGCTATGTTGGCTAATACGCGAGAATATTAATGGCTTCCCTCAATCCCGTCCGGAGACGTACCCGATCTCTCACGGGTATCGGTAACCATTGCCCCCTCGAGTCCCACCCAATCCGAACAACTCCCTATCAGGGAGGGGCTCGAATGTTGGGTCCGAGGTTCCTCTAGTAACGTCAGAGGTACCACGAGTGCTAGGGGTCCGCAGCGTCCGCAGCTGAAGGGGACGGATCCCTTCCCCTACGGGAAGGCCAGTAGATAGGAAATCGCTTTCAAACATCTATCAGTTTGGTTTCCTGAGGCCCTCTCGTGCTAGAGTTAATTATGTAATTAAATATTTCTAGAGGCCGCACCATTGCTGAATGGTTAGCCCGCTTGGCTCTCAACTAGGCGGCCCGGGTTTGATCCCAAGCGACCGCAAAGTGGGATTTGTGGTGGAGAACAAGGCGCTGGGGTGGCTTTTCTGCGGGTCCTCCGGTATCCTCCACCATAATTCATTCATCCCAGGCGTAGGGCCAACCCTTCAACCATGATCTCATCTGGTCAATTTGCTTTGGCTCACTCGCTCCGAAGAAACCCAAGCGACTCCTAACACCAGTATTGGTGAGAAAGGGAGACATAAAAATGTTCTAGAAATATTTCTAGAGGCCGCACCATTGCTGAATGGTTAGCCCGCTTGGCTCTCAACTAGGCGGCCCGGGTTTGATCCCAAGCGACCGCAAAGTGGGATTTGTGGTGGAGAACAAGGCGCTGGGGTGGCTTTTCTGCGGGTCCTCCGGTATCCTCCACCATAATTCATTCATCCCAGGCGTAGGGCCAACCCTTCAACCATGATCTCATCTGGTCAATTTGCTTTGGCTCACTCGCTCCGAAGAAACCCAAGCGACTCCTAACACCAGTATTGGTGAGAAAGGGAGACATAAAAATGTTCTAGAAATGTTATATCGATTTTCGGATACAAATAATTCCTGATGGGTTACATTCACGTGACTTTCTATACCTTCCATTTAATATTTGGGAGGACAAATTAATCTTACGGAAGCTTTCCTTTCTAATTCATTTTAATCGAGATAACATTTTACAAAGACGGCTACATTGCTTGTGTCGTTATATATACAAAGACACTCATTAAAACTGCTCTCTTTTCATGTAACTGCGGGAAAATACAGGGTGTCCAAAAGACTTAGAAATAATTACGAAGTATTGAACAACCAAACCGTTATTAAGTATTATTTCGGAAATACCAAAACGTAGTATATAAAATGTGTGTTTTAAACATATCTACATTTTTATAAATATATTTTTTATCTATTTCTTAGGTGCATCAGTTGTATAATATTGTAGAACATTCCTTCCAAATAAATAGATTTTAGGTGCTATTTCCAGAGAATTCAAGATATACGAAGGTGGATCAAAAAGTAATGCCTCCTATTTCCCCCCTTAAATAAGTAAGTTATGTGAAAACTTTGAATTTGGCACAATTCCCCAAACCTTCTTCTCCAATCCCCTGCAGTAGTAACTTCCTAAGTCAACAGATGGCAGCACTGCTTCCTCTTGCAAAATGACTGACATCTACATTCGTATTAGACAGCATTCTGCGATTGAATTTTTAATTGCGGAAGGTGAAACGCCAATTCGCATTCACGAAAGCCTAAAAAATGTGTATGGTGATGCAATGGTGGATGTCAGCACTGTTAGACGATGGGTTCGTCACTGTAACGAAGCTGAAGGGCAAACACCATTAGCAGGTGAAAAGCGAAGCGGCAGGCCAGTGACTGCAGTGACTCCATGCAACATTCAGCGAGTCGAATGTTGATCGCTGGGTAACAACTGGTTGAAGCTGGGTAACAACAGGTAAAGTGTGTCGCATTACCTCCCTCAGTAAAGGCAGTGTGATGGCGTTTATTCAAAAACTGGGTTACTCAAAAGTTTGTTCACGTTGGGTACCAAGAATGTTAACCGCCCAAAACAAAGAAACAAGGAAAACAATAGCCTCAAAACACTTGCAGCGCTTCAATTTGGAGGGAGAGGAGTTTCTGGAAAAAAATTGTTACTGGAGACGAAACGTGGGTTCATTTTCTTGAACCTGAATGAAAGAGGCAGTCAATGGAATGGCATCACACAACGTCACCGAAGAAAAAAAAAATTAAAATCTCAGCGTTCGGCAGTGAAAGTTATGGCGACAGTGTTTTGGGATGCAGTGGGTGTGCTTATGATTGATTTTTTGGAGCAGGGATGCACAATAAATTCTGTCCAATACGTCAGAACTCTCAAAAAGCTTAAAGCACGTCTTCGCAGAGTTCACCCAACAAAAACTATGTCGGATGTTCTTCTTTTGCATGACAATAAAAGACCACACACCAGCCGTTACACCACTGCAGAAATTGAGAAATTAGTAGGCAAGTCTTACCTCACCCCCCATACAACCCTGACCTGACACCAGACTTCCATCTGTTCGGGCCACTAAAGGAAGCTCATCGTGGAATTCGTTTGGAAGATGAGGAGGCTGTGAAAACGTATGTGCGTCAATGGCTTAGGAAGCAAGACCGTGTGTTTTACCACACTGGAATACCAGCCCTAGTTAAAAGGTGGACCAAAACTGTGGAAAGGGACGGAGCTTATATTGAGTAGCGACAAATTAATCATCAATGTTGTAGTTTTCAAGCTATGTAAATTGGATTCAATTTTTTGGCACTTAAAAGAGAGAGAAAAAAATAGGAGGCATTACTTTTTGACACATCCTCTAACATTTAATGCTCCTAGTAAATATTTTTAGCATATGGTACTTTAATTATAATAGATATAGGTATTTTAAAAGAAAATCATTTATAAAATGTTCCATTTAAACAGTTCTCTCTGTGTGAGATTAGCTTGCGTGTCGTCCATTTTTGAAGACATCGAATTTAAATAACAAGTGTTTTGGTGCATTTTGTCAGGAAATAGTTAAGTATACTATTGTCGTTCTTACTTTCAATCTATAGTAGTTTGAAGACAATATTGGTCTCCTAAAATTTTGTAGCATATGAAGCACATTTTTTTATTTACCTCATAAACTCTAGATGACAATGATTACACCGAATGGCTTTGAGTGAATAGTGAAAAGGTGGGTGCACATTTATCCATTATTCACCTATTATTTCTCTTTGCTTATATGCTTTAATATTCAAATCCAGATTTTTATGAATACTTTTTTCCAGCTGTTTTATTTACTGACAAGTGCTTCGTACTTCAACTCTAAATTGCAGCGCAGCATTTATAATGATATGTTTTTCACATCTCGCGGAGGAACGCAAATTCCGGATTTTTGCACAGTCTCTATAACCACGTTTAACGATTTACGGAAACACATGGTTTTTGCTACTTCCGCTGGTGATGCATTCACATGCTTTGTGCTTTAAAACAACAGTACTTGTATTATTTGCCAAACAAAATATACGTCCCACTGTTTAATTTTCTCTAAAATAACTACAATTGTATTAATTTTACACCTTCCTATCTGCTATAACTGTAATCGCTATAATTCTTATTTATAACTATGAGTATATTAAAAAGAATTCTTAACATTCTCCTTTATTATTGTGTCTTAGCTGGGTTCGTGAAATTAAAAGTCTTGAAAAGATTGAGTCAGACTGAAAAATTCAATGCCATAGCCGGGATTTGAACTACGGATCTTCTGGTTGCCGTCCAGCCGCTCTAACCCTTGAGCTACTATGGCCAACGTGCCGATATGACATTAAATTCTCCAACTGACTCGTGTTTTTTTTCGGCAAATCACTTAGGAGTTCTCATAAATACATGAGACAACTACCTTAATGACGACTTACAACATGTAAGTACTTTAAGGCCCGGGCTTTATAGTTAACCACTATTAGGTCAATTAATGGAAATTAATTGTTGTTTCATACTGGCCGTGTGTAGGCTAAATTGTGGAAACGTAGAGTCAGATTGAAAAATTCAATGCCATAGCCGGGATTTGAACCACGGATCTTCTAGCTGCCGTCCAGCCGCTCTAACCCCTGGGCTACTATGGCCAACGTGCCGATATGACATTAAATTCTCCAACTGACTCGTGTTTTTTCCGGTAAAATACTTAGGAGTTCTCATATACACATGAGACTACCTTAATGGCGACTATGCTGTAAGTACTTTAAGGCCCGGGCTTTATAGTTAACCACTCAGTCTTGTTTGCAGGAATTTAAAATGCGCTTCATTATAAGTAAAGCGCACTTTGTACAACCCTGACAGCAGAAAAATTACATAACATACACAAACGTAACCTTCAAGGTCGTCTGCCTCACGTAAACAAACGAAAGAAATTATTGCGGCACACTCACAAATGTCCACACAGCTGCACACTTAATTAACAACTGCAACTCACAACTGACTCACTCCAGAGGTCCGGAGGTAGTCCTAGTCGGGCGGGGCTTCTCCCCGTCCGGGTGTCGTATGCCGCAGTACCTACCCGCTTTGCGGCTTAACCTGCGAAATGAGTCTAGTGTGTTGTTATGTTCTGCTAGGGGTAGGTTATGACTTTTAGGGAATTTGGATTGGGATGCCCTTGAATAATCTCAGAAGGCAGCTGCTTTATGGCGTTCCCCCGTTTTGGGAGAAACGATTTGATGTTTTTGCTCCGTTTTTGGTTACGGGTTGCATATCGCTTGAGCCATCAGGCGTAATATGGTTCATAGATACATATGGGGGTTTCTCTTGGGTTACCCAAAGGAGCCCCTAGACATCTCTTGGTAGTTTGTACGATGGCAAACGTCTTTGTTCCCTCTGGTCATATCTGCCCAAGGTGTTCACCAAAGGGTGGTTGTGGGTTTGGATTTCGTCGTACATTGATCGTGCCCTCTCCCGGATGACATCGACAATGTAAGGGATCTTGGAAAGTTCATAAGGATATGGGCAGGAAATCTCCAATCTGTATCGTATATGATTTGAAGTGCACTGTTCTGCAGCGTCTGGAGCCTGATGAAAGTGGTATTAGCCACTGTTCCCCAGATCTCACAGCCGTACAGAATCATAGGCGCAGTTGTATACAAAAATGCGATTGGTGACACTATGAATAAATGCTGTGGCAATGCCAAATTCCAGACGATCTCTCTCTTTCTCGGCAAGCGTTCAGCGCTCGCCTAGCTCTCTATCCTTTTCTTTCGCACGTGCTGGCACTGGCTTGTCGCGGCTCCTACACAATAAGTGCGATCGGTGACACTATGAATAAATGCTGTGGCAATGCCAAATTCCAGACGATCTCTCTCTTTCTCGGCAAGCGTTCAGCGCTCGCCTAGCTCTCTATCCTTTTCTTTCGCACGTGCTGGTACTGGCTTGTCGCGGCTCCTACACAATAAGTGCGATCGGTGACACTATGAATAAATGCTGTGGCAATGCCAAATTCCAGACGATCTCTCTCTTTCTCGGCAAGCGTTCAGCGCTCGCCTAGCTCTCTATCCTTTTCTTTCGCACGTGCTGGCACTGGCTTGTCGCGGCTCCTACACAATAAGTGCGATCGGTGACACTATGAATAAATGCTGTGGCAATGCCAAATTCCAGACGATCTCTCTCTTTCTCGGCAAGCGTTCAGCGCTCGCCTAGCTCTCTATCCTTTTCTTTCGCACGTGCTGGCACTGGCTTGTCGCGGCTCCTACACAATAAGTGCGATCGGTGACACTATGAATAAATGCTGTGGCAATGCCAAATTCCAGACGATCTCTCTCTTTCTCGGCAAGCGTTCAGCGCTCGCCTAGCTCTCTATCCTTTTCTTTCGCACGTGCTGGCACTGGCTTGTCGCGGCTCCTACACAATAAGTGCGATCGGTGACACTATGAATAAATGCTGTGGCAATACCAAATTCCAGACGATCTCTCTCTTTCTCGGCAAGCGTTCAGCGCTCGCCTAGCTCTCTATCCTTTTCTTTCGCACGTGCTGGCACTGGCTTGTCGCGGCTCCTACACAATAAGTGCGATCGGTGACACTATGAATAAATGCTGTGGCTATGCCAAATTCCAGACTATCTCTCTCTCTCTCTCTCTCTCTCTCTCTCTCTCTCTCTCTCGGCAAGCGTTCAGCGGTCGCCTAGCTCTCTATCCTTTTCTTTCGCACGCGCCCGGCATTGGCTTGTCGTGGCTCCTCCACAAAAAATGCGATCGGTGAAACTATGAATAAATGCTGTGGCAATGCCAATACGCCTACCATAAAGAAACAATTTTTACCTTCTCTACTATGCACTTACTATAATTAGAGGAAGCTTTGAGTCCATCCAACACTTATGTTTATATTTAACCAGAAATATGTGTTTTGAGGCTCCCAAAATAAAATAATTGCTTTAATAGAAGAGCTCAAAGTGAAAATTAGTTTAAATACAAAACTTGCATCCTCAACAAAATGAAGTAAATAAAGAAACAACTACACAAAGACTTTAAAAGCTTCCTTCATTCCAAAAATAACCTTTATATGGAACAATTCTCGGAACTTCATTTTCATAATAATAGCTCTAACAGTTGATTAAAATATCGTACATTAATTTTAATTACTAATAATTAAAATGCATATTTTGATTTTATCTGTAAAAGCTGAACGTTTTCTTCATTTGGAAGGAATTTTGTATAATATTGTTCAACTGATAAATGCTAAGAAGTAGAGAAAATATATTACACAAGAACTGCATTGCTGTAAAACACACAACTTTATTTCAAATGACTTTTAAGTGGCATCAGCCGTTTCGGAGATATCTATTACTGATTTGAATTTATCGGTACCTTATTTTTAAAGTGCACTGTTAAACGATGTTACTGTTATGAAAGACTAATGAATATGAAGACCATTTTTAGCGGCCTGATTTTAAACTTATGACTATCAATTCGGCTATCCCTCCTTTATCTACAATGAGATGGATTGTTACCATTTCTGAAATGATTCATCTCGATTAGCATGAAATACATACACAAATAATAATTATTCTAGGAATAGTGTGTAGAAGCTAAAGAAGCATAAACGAAAGTAGGCAAAGGAAGTTATGTAAATGCAACATTATGTTATATAATTATAGGTTTCGCTTTAAATGACCAATAAAAAGTGAGGGAATTGTAAATTATAATTGAGGATTCTTGGAAAGTCCGCTAAATATATGCTGAATGACATTTATTTTGATTAAAAACTGTAATTATTTATACAGGGCGAATCACCTGCACCGCCAATATTTCCAAAATGGAAAGTGCTAATGATACGCGGTTTTCACGAAATTGTTTGGTAGTTAAGGGCTCGTAGTTTTACCCTATTGTGACTTTGTGGGTTCGTAGAATTAAAAGTCCAAGTTGTAGAAGTTCCAAATGTTCTTTATTTTCACTAACAGTAGCAGCATTACGTCACATACACAATTACAATCTACCAAGGTCGTTGACCACAACGAAGAGCTCACTTTCCAAGCACTCCAGTTTCAATTACAACTCTCGTTCCGCCTCTGTTTACAACTGAGTTTACGACTTCACTCTGTTTACGAATACTCCGCTGGCGTGTCGCCTCTTATACATACCAATACTGATATCACTGGACATTTCTGGAATATTCTGTAACAAATAAGAAATCGACTGTTCTCTATCAATCAAGAATCACTAGAATGTTTAATTTTCCTCACTTTATCTGTATTGGCATGCCTTTTATTTCCGCGCTATGTTTATCTGCTTAGGCAAGTTGTTTATCTCCGTGATACACTACCCGCCCGTTATCTCTCTGCGCCGAACGTTTTCTGCGTGTCGCCGCGACACTATAAATAGATTTTAATAAAACTTAGGAGATGCATTTTTGGAGCAAACAACATTCTTTTTTAAATTTATCAATAACTAACCGCATAAAAATAAAAAGTGCGATAAATTAGAATTTTAATGGTGTTTTTCGCAGGATTCTAGTGCCAATAGTTCACGAGATATCTTATTTTGAAACTTTCACACAACGGCACTTGTACTACCTGAGGTAGCGCAAACTAAAGAAAAACAAAAGGGAGTGCACTGCCTCTGTGGATCCTGACAAGTAAAGAGAAATTTAACCTTCAAAGCTTGTATTCAAAATGACCACCATGAGCTTCAGTACAAACTTCCAGTCTCCTGTGGTAAGATAAGACTGATGCACACGTTCTAGCATTTCTGCGGAAATTTGAGAGTAGGCAGCAGTAATACGTTGTTTCATATCATCTGATGTAGTTGGTTCGTCCTTTCAGACAGTGTCTTTCAGTTCTTTCCGTAGAAAAAAGTCTAACGGAGTATAATCCGGTGAACGGGCTGGCCAAGGTACAGCTCCCCTTCGTCCAATACATCGATTTGGAAACAATCCGTGAAGCCCAGCTGTAGTAATTCGTGCACTATGGGCTGGACACCACAGGTTCGTCCTAGTCTGCAGAGGAACGTCTTCTATCATCTGTGGAAGATGGTCTGTTAGGAGGCTGTGCCATTGCGAATTTAGTGTTGCTTCTATGAAAACAGGCCATATAAGCTGATGGTACACTATCCCTCACCACAGGTTTAAACTTCAAGGACGCTGACGTTCCACCTGACGAAGGCAATGCGGGTTGTCAACAGACTAATAGTGCATGTTTCTGCGGTTTACCTGGCCATGATTAGTAAAAGTTGCTTCATCACTAAACAAAATACATGATGAATCTGGAGTATCATGTCTTAATGCACATGTACAACAGTTAACACGATTCTCAAAATCGATTCAGTGCAGCTCTTGATAATAGAGAGATGTGATAGGGATGGAACCCTTGTCGATGGAGAATGCGAAGTAAACTTGCCCGACTCATTCCACTTCCACGTGCGACTGTGCGGTAGCTAATTTGCGGATCTACTAGAACAGCAGCCAAAACATTAATTTCTCCTACATCTCCGGTCACCTGTTCGTTTTCTTTTTCACGTTTTCTTGGATTTACACTACCACTTTCACGTAACTGGTTGAATAATTGCCGAGATGGTTGAAGTCTATTGGGATATCTTACCGTACACAAGAACGAACTGCATTCTTCCTACACTCTCCGTATACCGTGAGCATGTCGGCTTTTTCTGCATTGGTAAATCCCATTTTCATTCACATCCCACTGCTTCAACTATCACTAACTGATTAGAACGTCGCAATGCAAAAATTAACGCAAACAAATGTAAAAACAACATAACATCGTATCTAGCGTCTAAGCCGGTTGAATGGAACAAAATTGTCGGTGTGCAAATTTCAAAATAAGATATCTCGTGAAATACTGGCACTAGAATCCTGCGGAAAACACCATTAACGTTCTAAGTTACAATACTTCTGAATTTTTGATGTAATTAGGCATTGTTCCATTTGAAAAAAGTGTATGTTTGCTCCAAAAATACACATTATAAATGTTATTAAAATATATTTCTAGGCTAATACTACGATACTCTAACTACCAAACAATGCTCTGAAAACAGCACATCAATAGCGTTTTCCATTTCGGAAATATTGGCAGTGCAAGTTTTAGGTGATTGACTCTGTACAGTATTGCTGTACGAGGGGGTGTTATAAAGTTTTAATTATCACCCGGTAGTTTTTATGGTTGAATAATGAAAGCTTTTCAGTGTCATCATTGATCCTTCAGGACATAATGTTGGTAGTTTTAGTGATTTGAGTCCTTTGGTTTTTTTCAGTGAGTGCCAGAAGTGACTGAGGTGTAAGATGGAGAAAATTGAGGCTCGTAGTGTGATCAAGTTCCTGCATTTTAAGGAAAAAACTGCCCTAGAAATCTACGATGAGATGATGGCTGTTTATGGAGATGATTGCCCATCGTATGACACTATTTTGAGGTGAAAAGGAATTTTCAAACTGGTCACATGTCCCTGACAGATGAGCCAAGAGCTGGTAGACACTGTGACAGACGATGCTGTCACAGTGAAGGTGGAGTGTTTAATACTGGAAGACAGACGAGCAACCATCCAAATAATCATGAATGAGACACACCTTAGTTATGTTAGTGTGTGGAAAATTATTCATGACCAACATGTCTAAGGTGTCTGCACGGTGGGTTCCACGTTTGTTAACATATTTCCAAAAGCAAACACGGCGTGACCTTCCAAGACAGATATTGATGCTGTTGGAACAGGATGAAGATGACCTTTTCGATCGTCTGGTAACCATGGATAAATCCTGGATCTATCGTATGACCCAGAGATGAAAACCATGAGCACGGCATGGAAAAATGCCGAACCCCCCCTCCCGAAAAGGCGAAGGGGCAAAAGTCAACTCGGAAGGCCATGCTTTCATTTTTGTGGGACTTTCATGGAGTCATCCTTACAGATTACCTTGCCAAGGGACAAACCATCACTGACAGATACTACTGCAATCTTCTGGACAAGTTACGAGCAGCTCTGATTAAGAAACAACATGGCATGCTTTCCAAAGGTGTTCGTCATCTGGCTGACAATACACCAGCTCATTCATCTCAAGTTGCAGTTGACAAAACAAGGGAATGTGGCTTTGAGTCCTTACAACATCCGCCTTATTCGCCCGATTTCACACCAAGTGTCTTTTTCTTGTCCCCGGAAATGAAGAATCCGTTGTGTGGTTACCGATTTGACAACACAAATGACGTCATTAATGAAGTGGAAGAGTCGTTTAAAGCGAATTCTGCAGACTTCTACAATCAAGGTGTTCGGAAGGTCAAGAAACGCCGAGAAAAATGTATAAATCTGGAGGGTGACTACGTAGAGAAGAACTAAGAAGCCTACATCAGCACAAAATCTCTATCACATTTTTAAAGGGTGATAATTAAAACTTTACGACACCCCCTCGTACAGTATACAGACTATTCTAAATTCCCGTCGAAATTTTCCGAAGAACTTGCGCTTTGAGATTCACGGAGGCTAAAACAGTTTTAAGGGAGAAAAACATCAATTAATGATGTGCAGATAGATAAGATGGATAGATGGATGAATGAGATATGATTTTCACATCTTAAACCCCATAACAAGAAAAGTAAGAATTAAAATAAAGCTGCCACTAGATCTTGTTCCTAGAATTCAGGTATCCAATTTTCGTAAAAGCTCCCTAATGATTAGGAGCTATTTTGTGAAAGCAGCGTAAATAAATGCTTAGGTTGTCAAAGACGCCCACCATTGGTCCTTTATTATGTGTAACGCAAAAATCTTCTATCAATCAGGTTTTAGGAAGAGCAGTATAATTCTGCATGAAATGTCAACCAGACGCTTATTATAAAGTTTAATATTTTAACATCTGACGCGCAGCACTCGTACGAAATCTTAATTTTCTATTTACTTCACATCAAAACAGAAGCTTTTGGTATAGCTACAAGAGAGATAGAGGAAACCAAGTTGATAGATGTGTTAAAGCTTGTGGCTATATGCGATTCTTGAAATTACGCACTTTCCATATCAGGAGAAACAACTGAGTGTTTTTTATATTTTTATGTTTTGTTTTACTTGTTCCATCTATACCGCCTTTAACTCCAATGGTCATACCGGCAGCCGTTCTCCTTTGGAGCATATCGAAGGTGTTAACTCGTATTCGTTGGGTTTTAATCAGTAAATCGTGCACATATTCGCACACTTATTCATACTTCCAGACTCTGAGGAAGATGGGGAATTATCCTGGTCGGAGAAAAATCCCCACCCCGGCCTGCGGGAATCGAACCCGTGACCCCTAGCACGACATGTAGGTGTTTTAACGACAGAGGTACTGGGTCAGCCAACAACTGAGTGTTGACATCTCTTTAAAGTATTGAACAATTCAACCCAAAACCAGAAATGATTAATGCTCAAAACTATTTGAAAAAAAAAAATGCGTTGAAAAAGGAGTCTGAGTCTTTTGTTCAATATACTTTTTTGTATCAGTTATAGATAGTTATAGTTATACTATAACTATGTGTCAGTTTGCATTTTCGAGTTATGCTGCTCACGATACACATACACACATATGTTTTTATAAAAATATTTCTTTTGATTCAAGGTACATCAGAACAATTAGTTTCCATGAAATTTTTGTATAAACCTTTGGGTGGAATACATTATATTCTCTACCTACCATTACGTGGTAGAGAAATTAAAAAGGATGTGTTTAGTAAATTATCCTTATTCCCACTTGTTAAACCGTAACCCATGGCGTAACAGCCCACTAGTGGGCTAGAGCCTACCGGTCACGCCCACATGCATAAGACGGAGGTGGGCGATCATGCATCCAATACGGGGAGGAGATATGGTCAGCATTACGGAATCCCTAGCAGCAAAGTTGGGTTTCTAGAGCCGGGTTCACTACCTAGCGTAGCTCCTTAATCCCTTACGACGCTGAGTGGGCACCGATCGTACACCTGATATTTAAAATCGGTACCCCCAGAGGTGGGATCGATCCCCAGTGCATTCCGTGGCAGTTGACCAAGGCACAACGTTCTACCCCACTACACCCGGGCGCAGAACATTACCACTTGTTGATGTGCTTAAATACATGACATGAGAACGGAGAATGTCTTTTGCGAAGATCATCAACGAAAAAGATCAAGATCATGATGAATCTTGGCACTAGATTGCTCTCTGCTTTATATGCATCTCTTATGAGACTACTATCACCTGTGGAGCCCCTGTTTTTGTATCACTGCCTTCAGATCACACAAAATAGAGTTCTTACTATCAATAAAGCGTTATGGTTCATCTAAAATCGACAGTTTCACCTTGAGCTAGAGTTTCATTTGCACAGTCTCTAAATATTTCTTTCTCAACGTACAGCTTGTTCAGGGAGCCGTAGAAGACAACCTCAAAGTAAAAAATCGTCGTCCAAATCCGTCGAAGTAAAAACTATCACAAGATCTGCTTCTCAATGATTTTATTTCTGTCTCGACACCCTTAATATGTGTTCATTATTTTATGTTCCACTTAATGCTATTTATTTTCTTATATTAATTGTATCTTTTATTTACTCCGTTGTTTATTTACTCGTAGGAGCCATGCAGGTCAACTCTATGTTATATACTGAATTAAATGTCAATTACGTTACTTTGTAAAAACAGCTACTAATTAACGATCTATTTGTCTCAAAAAGGGCCAGTGTATCGAGGAAAGTGCGTAAGTTTTGACCCTTGAACACTAATTGTTTCATTGTTAGCCTGCCGTTATATCTAGCCCCATAACATCCCATTGTGGACAAGGGTCTTCTATTACAGAGAACTTACAAGGAATGCCTCAGATCAAGCGATTCCTTAGCAACTTTACTGTCATTCTAGCCTCTCAGTGTTCAGAACATGTTTCTATTTTTCTCTATCAGAGCTTTTCTACCACAACTCCATAACTCACACTTAAGCACATCATACCAAAGCTTTTCTGCCTTCCTATATTCTTATATCCTAGTCGGGGCACACCATTGCATATATCCTCTTCGGTCCATTCCCTCAGCAGCTTGTTTTGAGTAAGGTGTGAGTTCCCTGCATCTTTTATTTTTATTGTCTTCCCGGTGTTTTCTTTCCGAACCAGTACGTACTGTGATGTTGAGAAGCTTACGTTCCATTTGTGTTTAGTTAACTTGTAGGTTAGCTTCGTTTTTAACCATGAGTGCATTCCGTAAAGCAATGCTGGCTGTTTACACATCTCCATTACTCCTTTATTGATCTCAATATTAACTGATTTATGCATCATAATCATATACAATTCGGATTAAACGTATTAATTGTCTGTTCCGAAACCAAGCAGCCCACCGTTGATCCTTCCACCTCTTTCTAGGTCGTCCAATATTTCTTTTCCCTTGGAGTTTGTATTCAAATAGCTCTTTAGGGATACGGTCTCTTTTCATCCGTGTCATATGCTCATGTCATTTATTCATACCGATCTATCTTCTGCAGAATTCATTCAATACCTAACTGTTCTCAGATTTCCTGGTTTCTTTTGGGATCTTGCAGTTGGATATCTGCCAATGATCTTAAACTCATTTTTGCTGCTTCAATCCTTTTTTCCAAACTAGTTAATATCCAGTTTTCTGCGCCTTAGAGTAACATAGGCTCGGCCAACACTTTGTGACATTTAAGGATCATTTCTTGCCTTACCTTTTAAACAGCATTCTTTTTATTGTACCTACCATTAGTTGGAAGTTACATAATTTTTTATCGGAGTCCTTAGAGTACAAGTAAGAAATGTCACAACCAAGAAAATTAAAAAGAGGGACTTGATCTAAAATCTCCTTCCCAATTACGATTTTATCTCTAAGATGTTCTTGGACACAAAATGCAATGACTGCTTTATTCAGTAAGATAAATTTCAAACTCCACAATTTATGCCATGATAGGGCGACTCTTTTCCCTATTTCCTTCTGGATTTGGGTTTTAAACGAAACTGTCTGGTATAGTGGAAGACCTATTTGTTTGGTAGATGTGTGCTGAAATTGCAGAGTTCATCCAATGTTTCCTTGGCCTCTGTGTGATTCCGTTATAAGACTAATGTCATAAGCTGTCTATTGCCCAGAACAGAAAACAGGTTGGATTTCACTTTCGTGAACTTAATATATTCCCGCAAACAAATTATTGTCCTTGAGATTAACTTATTTTTCAAATTAAGTAGATTAGTTATGGGTATACAACGTATTTGTGGTGCATTCTACCACGCTTATCATATTATTAAGTGAAAATTAACAGTTGACAGTACGCTCCAGTTTTAACTAACAAAATCATATAATACCAGATCACCATGCGCTTTAACTTTCTTTTTTATGTACAGTAAGTAGTGGAAGTTTTGCATTCCACAAAATTTCGATATCGAGATTTCACCGGAAATGAATGCTTTGTCATTCTCTGAATTTAAAAGAAAACATTTTATAGAAAGGTCCGTGCGCAGGTGCATTTGGGTGCGGAACAGCGCAACTCACAAACGAAAATTCGTTTAATCAACAAGCTTCGAAAATTTGAATTTTTCAGTAACGATTTTGATTTTTTTAAAGACACTTTATATCAAATTAAATGTATAGTTTGGAAGTTCTGGGAAGGAAATCTGAAATTCTCTTAATTCTGGAAGACCTTTGCATAATGGCAAGCAAAATCTTCCAACACCAAAAAATGGACCTCGTTTGAACATAAAAGTTATGTCAAATAAAGCTTTTGTGAAGATAACCAATTTTGAGGTATTCTTTTTTATTAGTTTGACTTTACAGACTTATACTTCCCTTAAGTAGTAAGACGTTATTTCTTTTTTGACCTGGCTGTACAAAGCGAATGGCATATTGAAGCTATCACGTAGGAACCAACGTTTAAAATATTAGACTATCGCTTAAAGTATTCTTCTATATCATCGAATCTATAACAAAATATGCAATAAAAAGTTTCTACACACGTCAATTTCGATAGACATGAAGTAAATTTAAAAACACACATTTTTAAGAATATTTTGTACACGAATAAGTAGAGAAAGTCATGTGAGTGCACACATAACATTGTTCCAGTTGCACATTTCATCATTTGATATTTTTGAGTTTTTATGTCTGTTCAAAACATTTTTACAATTACTGCTGTTAGCAAGACTTACTCTAAATTACTTCACCGTTACCATTTACGTAAAATAAATCTCTACGAATTACGTTTGATCCCAGGACACTATTTACCTAAGAAAACAAATTAAGAACCAAATAACTTATCTTAATCCAAGGTCATAGTCGTTAATCTGGCTAAGCCGTTTGTGCGGATCAACCGTATAAAGATGACACCAAAGGAAAACGTTTGGAGCTGGAAGCTGTAATTCAAATAACAATTTATTACAGAGTTACACGCCAAAACTGTCTAGTCACATACATTTGGCAAGAAACTGGCAGATATTTAGTTACAAAACATCTAACAGATGCAGCGCATGTCTTGCAAGTGAGATTTTTTTCTTGTGCTAATGAACTCGTTTATTATACTGAAAACTGGCAGTAATGTTATTTAAGACCCCATATTTTTGAAGCAGTTTTTCCTGAATCTTGCTCACTTGGAAGCAAGAAACTTGTCAGCGTTGGGAACATGGGTAGGCCAATGCACTTTAATGTTAATCACATCTAACTACATTATTTGATTTTGTTGAACATTTGTTTCCGTAACTTTATTGAAACGCCTTATAATAACTCAAAATATCTACTTATCAGTGTTAAGCCAAATATATTATCAGACAAAGAAAAATGTGCACCAGGAACTCAAATAAGTATTAAAATATTCTCCTATCGATCACTGTAGCTTGATATTGTGACCTTGTCTAGGTTTTACTTTCACTTTAGTAAGTTCTCACTGCCACTTCATTAATGCAACGTAAGTTCAACTTTGCTAGTTGCTTCACTTTTCTTAGTGATAGTCGAGTAATGAAAAATGTGTGAAGCGGCTTCTCCCTAACCTTCACACGCTAAGAACGCAAACCGTCTCTCTAATGCGCAACCAGTGTTACTGTACGAGTTCTAGAACGTTTGAGATGCCAAGAGAAGGGAAACATCTAGAAGAAATATCTCCTTAGCGCATCTCTTTACCGCGCTTATTACCAGGCCAATCAGTCGATCGGTTGGCTCATCGACCAGCATCTTCTACTGATACGGAGGCCTATGCACCAGAGAAGCTGCGCTTAGCCTACGGTGGCTGACCAGTTCTATCATATAGACATTTTCAAACTTGCAGAACAACGGAGGAAAATTGAAGAAGGTATTTAGTCTGCATTACGTTGCGAAAGCCAGTTGAAAGATATTATAATTTTGTGAACAAGTTGGGGCGTATTTTGAAAGAAATTATGTGTTGCGAATGAGAAGACTTGGAAATTCCGAAGGTGTAATCAATTTAGAAATTATTACTCTTTACCAGCCGGAGCATGAAGAATCGCATCTCAGGTCCTTGTTTGATTCATGTCTTTATCTAACTTTTGTTTAATTTTTCCTATTTCTGTATTGTAAATTTAATAATGGAACATTTGACATAAAATGATGCATCACAAATTAAATTACTATCACTATAATAAATTCACTTTTCAAATTACTCTTAGCATTTCACACGCTACTCTCTTATCTCGCGGTCAAGCTTCTTCTGATAGCATCCCTCTGAAGATTATTTACTTTTTTCCCCAAAGCAACGTTCAATTCTTTATACTCACGTCACTAGTAACAACTTATTTACATATATTGTTTTTGACAGCTTATCTGTGGCATGAAATGTGCTGAAGATTGATTTCAGAGAATGTTAATTTCTTAGCCAAACCTTAAAATGAAAAGTTTTTAAAATGGTGGATTTTTTAACTAAATTACAGTGAATCAATGGAAGAAATAAAACAAAGTAAATCGTAGTTCACCATTTCAATTGAAAAATATCCTGCATTCAGTAGGTATAAGGTTTATTTAAGAATTCTCTTTGAAGAGTTTTTGACATGTATCTCCTAGAATAGCTATGGTCAAAGATTTGTGGATATGTTGATAGAATTATTTGTTATGTTTCTGTTATTATCTTTACTGCTAATCTTTTGCTATTGTTACATTTCTTTTTTCCCGTACTTTCAAAACTGCTGGTTCCATTGCAAGAGGGATCCATGCTACCTCAGTATGAAAGAAGAGGAATTGACTCTGGTATATTACTACACCATAGAAAAATTTACCTTGGGTAAATGAATTATGAACATGGCATCACTAATTTCTTATTTGATTCAAAAGAGATTTATTAATGAAACAAAAATGAATTTAATAATCAAACTCTACAAAGACCCCCAAAAAGCTATCAAGGGAACTATTATTATACTGTATTCGCTCGAAAGTGCCTATGTGTCAAAAATCGGAGTATAGCTGGAAGTATCCAAAAACGAGTCCACAATATGCAGGAACATATAGACACAATAACACAACATTGTACGGGAGAGATTGTTTACTCCTGCGGTCAGCGGTACAGAGCTCACGAGGGATGTCCAGCAGCTACTTGCAAGTGGTCGAATGCGGCACGCTTCAGGTTTGGGTGTTGTGGTTCTACTCCACGGCAGATTTTAGGTGCAGAGGCCCCACGTAGAGCAGAGATGATACCATCAAACTCTCAGGGGAATACAGGTATGAGCATAGTAGTAGTTCTCTTACGTATTCTAAATTCATTTCAAACGTTTTCAACTTTTGTTAAGTAACAATATTTTTTTTTCCATCTTGACTGGAAGATTTTGTACACCTATGCTCAGGTGGAATGTAACATAGTCATAAACAGTACTTTAGTATCACACTCGCAGATCGGTCAGTAGGTAGAGTAAAGAAATTGACGCAGGCAATGTGTGATAAATAGGTGGTCGTGTCTTGTTTTTGTGTTGACATTGAATATTCTGTTCTTGTTGAATGTTCTGATGCTGTATCAGTCTTCGAAAATTAAAAATATATGTCACAAAGCTTAACATTATGATATGACCGCTAGTTTGAAGGTTGTTGTGATTGAAATGAATCGGCATTGCTCCATCTTGCACTGGAAAACTTAAAAGAATAGATTTTCTCACAATAGTCAGAAGCGAGCGAGTGAGTGAGTGAGTGAGTGTGTGGTGTTTTAGGGCTCGTCGACAACGACGTCATTTGGGCCAGAATAGTCAGAAGCTTTCCTTATTATCCGGAGCAAGTAATTTATGCATATACTAATGCATGAAGCAGAAGCTCTTTGAGGCACATCCAAGGATGTGACAGGAAATTCTTTTTTAAGAAAATTCCACCCACTTCTCAAATTAGCTTTTTTCGGAGGGGATTTGGCGCTGCGACCAGTCTTGGTCTAGTTATGCCTCCAAGTGGGGCATCCACGGGAGGAAGGATGAGGCGAGAGGAGACATAGGGCGGCCATCCCATGAAGCTACTACAGTGCAGAGGGCGGGGTCCCTATATTTTACATAGATCGAAACCTCCCCCGGCAAGCCAGTACAACGGAAATTCCCCCGTACTGTGGTTCGAAGTCGGTCCCAGCAGTCGGGTTGGAGTCCGGCAACCGACCTACCGGAGCAGGAGGTGGTTCACTCAGAGCATATCATCTTGCCATGCATCGCTGAGACTCTCTCTGACACTTCTACCCTAAATATCTCTAGCGATTTTTATTGAGGTGCCGTATGAGACTAAGGTATTTTCAGAGAAATTAAAGGTATATTTTGAATTATTTGGAAATAGATTCTTAAGTACGCTTTATTCTTAAGCTGTTCTTATTCTTTATTCTTATTTTACTCTTATTCTTTTGCTTAAATGACAAATCTGAGAGAGAGAGAGAGAGAGAGAGAGAGAGAGAGAGAGAGAGAGAGAGAGAGAGAGAGAGAGAGAGAGAGAGAGAGAGAGAGAGAGAGAGAGAGAGAGAGAGAGAGAGAGAGAGAGAGAGAGTGAGTGAGATGACTTTGGATACATTGGTATACAGGACAGAATCTTAATAAAAATTTCATATCTCATTGAAACACTCAATTTATGCCCATTTTCTGTGGAGATAACGATTTTGAAAAAATAGTTTGTTAATGGTTTCACTTTTTTGTTACATATTTCTCAAATAGGAAGTCATTATTCTTTGTCTTGTTCTGCAAAGGGAATGAAATGTCAAAGCGATTACGTAGTAACCAGCTCTTATAGAATTCTATTATCGCTGAAGTCTACTGTATTCTCCTATTCCTATTGGATAAAATATGTTGTTGGATACCAAAGCCATACCTACAAGCGAATATCTCTATTAAAATGCATCAGATAGTAGTACACGCGTTTTTAAAAATAGTTTGTACAAGAATGATTAGAGAAAGTCATGTAAGTGCACATATTCAATGTTTCTTCCTAAGTTGTGACAATTTTTTTTGAGCGGACTTCTTATTATTTGGATATTTTTTATTTAATGAATCTACATTTTCTAAAATTTACCCCACATTCGAAACTAGTCTTCGGCATACGGAACTGGTATTTAAAGCAAAAGCATACATAAATAAAATGGAACATATATTTCTTCGTTAAAATAGAATAACACTTATAGTTAAACATGGGATCATAAATACTTCCACATGTTATGATGAAGGCTCTTCCTTAGTGAAGGAATGCGTGGGTACAAAGAATTCCTTAGTGCTTAAATATTGTAGCTATGAAGAATGGTTGCTTTTAATTTCACAGTGATGTTCTGACTAATGGAAGTTTATTATGGAATACGACGTTTGTCAAAGTGAGACGGAATGAATCCTGTCCAACGACGCAGTTTGTGGCAAACAGAATGACGTCTGGCGTATTTCCTCAGCATATTTTCATTTCCCGTTTCACTTAACATGCCAATTGATGAACCAGTTGAAAATATAACTGTCTACCTGTCATCCTTCCGCCTGAAGCTCGAATGTAATATGTAACTCAGCATTTGAATCGTTCCAGTTAAATGAATATAGTGGGTCTTATTTATTTACGTCAGCAGTTTTAAAATGCAATAGCTATATTAAGTGGCACATAAACCTTTACTTCTTCGTATTTTGTGTAATCGCTGCAGAAATAGATGGCAGCACGATGGGTGACGATTAACGAAATAGTGTACACATAGGGTGACCAGATGTTTTAAGTTTCCAGACATATCCTGCATTAACATGTTTGGTTCAAAAGTCAAAATCTTTCTTAGTGCGACGTGGTCCAGTCTTGAAGCCGTGACTCCACTTAGTTTTCACTTTCATTTCACTTTCTTCTTATCATAATGAGATACTTACAATGCTGCTTCTCATTCCGGAAAGATCACTCACTAGGGAGTCGAGCATCTGACGTCTCCATTCGCGTGCAGTAACAGCACTAAGCACTTACTGTACTTCAATACATACGTTATCAACTGGCTCGTAGAATAGCGTTTCTCGTCGTAGCAGAAACGCACTCGCTAACTCACTCACTTGCTAGACTCATTCATTTAGCGAGACCGCTCGCTTATGTAGCCATAGGAACTTTCCAGTACGTTCGAGATGCTGAGACATCCATAAGGTCTAAGTATGTGACTGTAGTTTTATTGTGATTACCCTGGGAAAGCGCGAGGCTAATCTAGTTTACTGTTCCGACTGTCCGGCGCCGATCTCCTGATAACCTTGCATGTATCAGCTATGCCACAATAATATTAGAACTGCACGAGAAAGCTAGCAATGTAGTTAATATGCAAAAATAACGAAGCTTATAAGACGAAAACTCTTGATACCAAAATACGTAAACCATATCACGTGTTCTTTCGGTATATTAAAATGAGAATTTGTTGTACCTTAAATGAATTCTAAAACTTCTTAAACAGGTAACGACCTTCTGGAGTCATTGCACATGTGCACCTCTGCGAGACGAAATTTTGGCACATTAGTGGTCCTGGTAATTGATATCATAGTTAACAAAGATAATTATTTACTTGTTTTCGCATTCTCTGCCTTCATTCCTTCCTCTTCGAGATATAGTGTTCACAATAGGTCTAATCTTGGGCGCAGTGCTGAAATCCTCGTATTTTAAATTCATAACCTTATGATAGAGTGTGCCGAGATATAGTCGTAAGCATAAATGGTTTACAAAATGTCGGTTAAATGGTTAAGGAAGGCTCCCGCATTTCCAAGGCATAGCTCTGTGAACACAGTGCAAGGTTGAACGGGCTCCCTAACAATTACAATATGATCCAACGCCAAACCTACCTCAGCCATAGAAGCCGCACGCTCCGGGTGGTTTGCACCAAGATAGGTCCCTTCCCCAAGGCGGAGATGGATCATGACCGGGCAGTCCCAGAACGATGCCAAGGCTACCGTATAACCGCAACTCGCCAAATTGCTTTCACTGGTCCTACAACTAGGCTTAGGATTAGGGTTTCTAAGGAGGGATTCTTTTTTTCACAAATATATGTGCATATATATATATATATATATATATATATATATATATATATATATATATGGACATAGGGAGGAAGGAGGAAGGAGGAAGCTAGAGCAGACAGAGAGCGGCCGTTGCAAGGAGCCACAACAGTGCTGAGAGCAGAGTCCCTACATTTTACTTAGATGAAAACCTCCCGCTGTAGGCCAGGACAACGGACATTCCCTCCTCCTGTGGTACGGAAACGTCCCAGCAGCCGGTTCCGAGACCGGCAATCGACCTATCAGAAGAGGAAGTGGTTTACTCAGAGCATATCCTGCCATGCACCACCGAGACTCCTGCCGACACTTCTACCTTGAAAGAGACCACCAGATGAGAGATGTTGTGAAATGATAATGGAGGTGAAATGGAGGGACAGGAAATTCGGGATTAATTAACCTATCCAACATTCGCCTGGTGACACGGGAAGAGCTCATGAGTCGGGTAGTCGGCTACGGGAATCGAACCTGGGCCTTCCGAATGCAAGCCGCAGACGAAATCGACTGAGCCATCCCCTCGGTGTCTCATCACTAAGAGGAGTGTGGTGTGAAAGGGAAATGATGGACAGGAACCGTGGTATGAGGAGGATCACCCCTTAGCATCCATCTTAGGTGACAAAGGGGAAACAAGAGAAAACCCCATGTTCGAGTGCGCGGTCGGTGGGGCTATCGAACCGACGACCTCCAGAATGCAAGTCATACGCAGTGTCTATACCATCTCGCAAAGTAAACGGCTTTGAAGCAACAGCATGAATATTTTTGGTTGATCTCAGGTCATTCAATTAACCCAATGGCCTTTGGAATCCACTTGTTTTTTGTCTTCGTATGCACAGCAGGTACTTGAGAGAGAACACTAGAGTTTTTGTTTGGGGTCTCCTCCTCTGAACCAGGCTGTTAATGTCAGTTAATTTAAGCGGCTGTTATTCGCGTTATGGAGCTACAGTTAAACAAGCGTTCCGCAAGACCACCCAACTGGACCGCTCTAGCTCGCGCTGTTGATGGGTGAGAGGTAATTGCATAAGCAGCGTTCGCGTTTCAATATTCCTACAGAAGGTTGCTAATGTGGATTCAGTGGTTTGTTTATAATCGTTGAATATAGGGGTTAATGCACTTCTGCAACTGTCCTTTGACGAACAAGGCAAATTTTCAGAAATGTAATTCATGGGATTAGGAGATGTGTCCCTGTCCTTTTTTAAAAGACGTTTTTACGAATTAATGTGGTATAATACACGCCTTATTGGTGGAAAATTGATAAGGATGGACCACAACGTCAAAGGGAAATAAAGCACTGCAAAGTGTAAACATTTAGGTTACAATTTTATGCCACTTAAACATCGGAAACTATGTATTCTAACTGAAATTTCACATTATTCAGATTATTCTTGCGTATCTCTTAAAGCATGTGTCCTACTGGCTTTTGCAGAGAACACAGGAGGAGTATTTTGGGTTTCTGCTGCTTTCTGTTTTCTCTTTAGTTGCTATCACAGGGTATATATACGTTAATGAATATTGTTTATTCTTAATAGAACGGACTGTAAGCCTTAAAACACATTAAATACAGTAGCACTTTAGGTGAAACCATAAAAGGAAAGGGAACCTGGGTCCAGAAAAGAAGAATCAGCAGCAGCCTGTTCAATGTGAGGATTAGTTTGTAGGTTATTTTTAACTTACGTAACTTACGGGAGGAAGGGATAAAGGTGAAGGACGATTAGACCTGACAGTGAAATAAGACGATGGAGGAAACTTATCTACTAAGAATAGAAATTATTGCGAAGTACGACGACCTAAACTTCAAAGGCAGATACAGGTTTAGTAAAACGAATGCCAGAATGCTGATAGAAATGATTCGTCCTAACCTGTACGTCAGGGACGATAATATCTGAAATGACACTGAAATCCTAACAGCACTTTTGTATTATGCAAGAGGAGGCTATCAAGACAACACTGCTGACCTGCACGATATTAGTCAGGCATCAGTAAGCCGAATTATCAGCAAACTTGTTATAAATTTCCCTGCATGCCTCCTCCTTTCTCATATTTGTAACCGTGGACATGGATTTGTTTTCTATAATGTTCGTTATTTTTTTGGTCTAGAGGAAACAAGAACTTCTTCTCTTCCTCTGACCACTTGGTACCACTCTTCTTCATATTATCCGTATTCACATCACACCCAGCACTCTAAACTTTGTTACCGAACCTCAAAGAGTAGCAGCTAGCGCAAGAATGATTAAGAAACAGCTATGAAACTACCACAGAGATTTATAAACTTGTAGTTGTAGTCGCGCTGCTTGAACGGTTACCATGGATTTATCTTTGGCAATACATGCCTCTCAGATAACGAACTGATTACTCCACGTGGAGTGAACATCTAGTTGTCATTTGTGATTCCTGCGAATTTCTTTGGCTGAAGTGATGCGTTCATTGGTGCTTAGCAAAGATCTAAGAACTGTGGCAGTCCCTGTCACCTAAATATATTTCTTTAAATTGTAAACCGAGATGCAACTTTAGAAGTAAAAAAGGTCAGAATGAACATAATCCGAACCTAAGTCACTTTTATAAAATACAGTTCCTAATCAAAATGAATATTATCCAGTGCATACATACTGTAGCCTTCACAGTTTAGATTTTAAATGTTGGCACAAACCACGGTCATTTTGTAGCTAAGTTCATTGACTTAACTGAATTATAAAAATTATCAAAACTTATCAAAATAATTGAATGGCATTCTAGAATTTACATTGAAATCACCACAAACAATTAATTTAAATTTGATAAAACAAACTTGTTGTGGGGCATACACATTTGTTAAAAAATAAATAAATATAACTAGCTGATGAAAGATGGTGCAGTAAAACAATTACATTAAGTTTGCGGTTCACCTTCTATTATCAACAAATTTCAAATATTTCTGTAGTAACAAAATTCAGATAAGTCAAATTCCCTCACCTAAAGGTCGTTTCTGACCCAAATAGGAACATCTTAATGAATGTAATTCTTGTGCCAGTAATAGCTAATAACTGGATTAACCCCCCCCCAAAGTGCGGCACAGATAATACAGTGGTAATTCACCGACTGCCAGCCTCACGCCCACTTACGCACGGCAGAGGTAGGCGATCATCCAACCGATACGGGGAGAAGATGTGGTCAGCATCTCGGCATTCCTCAGCCGGAATGTTGGTTTTCGTGACCAGGGCCGCTTACCTAGCGTAAGTTCCTCACTTTCCTCACGATGCTGAGTGGGCACCGGACCTATACCCGGGACCTAGAACCCTCACCCCATGGGTGGGATCGAATCTGGACGGCTTTCCGTGGCCAGGGACCAAGGTATGCTACCTTAGCCCGCTACGCCACGGCGCAGGAATCACAGTATCATTGACAAACAAAATTATTAACGTTTTAAATTAGTTTATTTATAGTGGCTTTAACCATGTAGTTCTTATTGCGACTCCTGTTTTACATGTTATAAATTACATTTACATTAAGTTTTACATTATTACATTACATTTATATGTATTATTGTTAAACAACAGCGAAGATTGTAAAGACACATAAAATACTAAAATTTCAACAGTCATAGTTGTGAAAATAATCTAGTGTCTTTTAAGAACTTAATGATGTTATCAATAGATGATGGCGTCCAGAGAGTTTCTTTGATTTTGTTGGGAATACCATGGTACTGACGCTGTTGGTTGTAAAGACGGCAATCGATGATGATGTGCTTCACAGTCAGTACAAACTTGCACGCAGTACATACAGGTGGGAGGCAGTTTGTTCTCGAGAAAATAGCCGTGAGTTAGGTTGGTGTGACCTATTCTCACTCTTGTCATTATGACTTGATTTTGCCTGCGAAGATTATACATTCAGTACTGTCCTGCTGGCGTTGTTATTTCATGAAGCTTATTGTTGGGGTTTTTGAGCCAATTTATCTTCCATTTTTGATATAATTTGGTTTTGACGAAAGAAATAAGGTCAGTATGTGGTTAGTTAGTTAAGTGTAGAGGTTCTACTTCCATTAGTTCTGGACCCGTAGGACCGAGGACCCCGGCCTCCTTATACCCGGGAGCGATGGATACTCTGGTGCTCTTTCCATGGGGCTATACCTTGAGTCTAAAAAGCCCCCCTCCCGCTGAGCACAACGTCAAGACGGGATGGAAGTGGATACGCCACTTACGCGCGTCAACCCCGCAGGGAAGACTACCTCGGTGAGGCTACCTGGTGATCTAGCACACCTACTAGCTCTACAGGCTAGTACCCGGGACTTATTAGGCAACCCTCTACCCCCTCCGGGTGGCCGTAGCCTGGCCGGAGGTACCCAATTCCCCGTGGGTGTCGGGAACACACTGCCCCCTCGAGTCCAACCCAAACCGAACAGCTCCCCGACGGGAGGGGCTCGGCAGTTCGGCCCGAGGTTCCTCTAGTAACGTCAGAGGTACCACGAGTGCTAAGGGTCCGTATCGCCCGCCCCTCGGCAGCTGAAGGGTACGGATCCCCTCCGTAGCTATTTCAGATTATGTAGAGAAAGATTAGTAGCTTCTTTAGCAGCCAGATCAGCAACTTCGTTGCGTTGGATAACCCTATGCGAAGGTACCCACATAAAAATGACTTCTTTATCCTCCTCCTCGATTATGTTTTTAAGTAACTTAATTTCATTTACAATAACATGTATCGATGATAGACTAGACTGCCTATGGCAGTTAATGCACTTTTAGAGTCCGAGCAAATTATAAATGAGTTGTTGCAAGTGTTTATGTCCGAAATGTGAAAATTGCTTGTTTGAGGGCAAAGAGTTCACTTGAAAAGATAGTGTAGAACTAGGCAGTCGTAAAAGCCTGTGTTTGTTTCCTCCTTGATGTGCAAAGAGAAAGGAATATCAAAGCCATCAAACAGCGACCAGCTAGGAATTCTGTGTTCTTCTTTCCATTGTATGTACAAACAAATATGCAGTAAAACCATTTGTAGAAATGTCTCTATTGATAATTATATGCGGGGAACATAAAAGAAGTAAGAATAAATGGTGCAAGAGTGAGTAGAGAAGTTCACGTGAGAACAACACATTAGATGTATGGGGTCCTTTCCTCTAAAATCCATTACCTTTGTTTTCCCTGTGAATGTCTCTAAGTTATAATTTATTTTTGTTATAATTAGTGTTGGTATAACGGGAGGATTCAAGTTGGCAATACGTCTATTGTTGGATACAACGTTTCGAGTTTCCAGACGCTACGAACATGTCAGAAGCAGAATTAAAGTCTGATTTCGAGAACAAAATGGATATAATCTCAGCTGAAGGTCAAAGCTGTTACATTATCAAGAACAAAGTTAACAAAGCATCAGGTGAAGATGAAATTTTCTTACCAGAAGTTGAGAAAAGTAAAGCAGAACAGGGCACCAACACGGATCCGTGCCCAGAATTGCCGTTTCCTCCAAGGCCAAGAAGGAATGTCTGTACTCAAACACTATTAGAGATTCCAGTGGAAGATGCGAAGAAGAAACTAAGGAGTTCTTCTCGACTAGTTTTTCACAATGTCGAAGTAAGAAGATACCCTATATAAGTGCAAGCACAGCAGATGCGTAAATTTTATGGTTAAAAATAACGATGTGTAAAACACAGATTTACAATCTCATTTAATTTTCCTGTTCTATGTTTCATGTGTTAATTCATAATCGTTATGCTTTGTTAATACGCTTCACTGTTCAAGAATACATACATTATATTGAGTGAAATTATTGCTAGTTGTATTTGATGTTTACTTCTTTACACGCAGTATAACGTCCTTGATGGTAGTGGCTTCTCTCATGTGGCCTTAATTAAGGTTATGTGAGGTACTGTAAGTAGGCATTGGGTAGGTAATACTTCCATATTTACCTAATGACTAATTTGGTAAAAACATATATCAGAACGTGCATACAGCAATGGCTTTAAGAGGAAAATATAATCCATCCACTGGCCAATTTTAAAACAATTTTTAAATAGAATCATTGCCAGATAATTAATTACTGCATTCTTTTCTATAATGCACATGCGTAGTATCCAGCCATATTAGTGGGCTCCGTGAGAACAGCATCGTTAGAAGTGACAACTCCTAGCTACTGATATACTTATTATTTTAAAAGAGTTATTATTTTAAAAGAGTTTATATTTGCTCGAACACACACTAATCTTAACCTAACCTCGGGTAAATCTCGAAACCACAGGACTCTTGACATTCGCAGCACAACCTCACTATCTCGAGGTATTGTTTGCTCAAATGTTAGCGGCCTTTCACAATAAACTCCATAAAAAACGTCAGCCACAAAGCTGAACGTATATGTTCTGTGCTTTCTACTTCGTGTAACATTTTTTCCTTACAGGTCCACGGTTGTTTTTTATTTATTGTTATGTGAAAAGGTTCCTAGTGCCATAGCTCATGCTAGGGAACAGTACAAAAATATATAAAATGATTGCAAACAGTCCTTAACAATACTTATATTACATTTTCATAGTAGGAATGAATTACCGTACAAGAATAACATATATGAAACATACAAAGATACAAAAATTCACTATAACTCAAGAAATAATAGTAACAAAGTACATTACAGAAAAAACTACATATTCTATGGGACATTAATCCATTTTAATTTTTACCCAGTTCAGCTGTCAAATCAGCTATAAATGTGTGACACTTTATCAACTATCAAAATATGCCTTCAGTAAATTTTCAGCAACTTTCCTTTTAAAACCTTTTATGTTCCTGCAGCCTTTCAGTTCCAGTGGCAGCGCATTATATAAGTTGATAACGTGTGAGGTTAAGCTGTTCAGGCCATAAGTAGAAGTGTTCACTGTTGGTTTTGTTAAGTTTCCTTTATTTCTTGTATTATATATGTGAGGAGCTTTCAAATGTTAGATTGGACTTTAGAAGATTATTTTTTATTTTGTGGAGATATATTATCAAAGACAACTCTATGTTTACTTGTAATGGTAGAATATTAGTTACATGGTAGAGCGTTTTTGTGTTTGTTCTAAAGGGCAGATTGTAGACTATTTTCAAGGCACGATTTTGAAATCATGAATTAAATATTTAACGGAGTTACCCCATAAGATGTCTAAGTAATCCAAATGAGATTGAATTAAAGCATGGTAGATACTTCATAAATGATTTACACTGAATCCTTTGAATTTCAGCCTGTGAATTACAGCTAACACAGGAAGAATTTTACTTTTTACATGCATAATATGGTCCTTCCATGGAGGGTACTGTCTAGAATTAAACCTAGATATGTGATTTTTGTTACTCTTTCAATCACTGCGTTATCAACATGTATCTTGTTATTTACTACTGGTACGTATAATCTTTTATGAAATAACATATATTTTGTTTTACAGATATTTAATGTAACTTATTGCCCTTAAACCAGCTATTCAGTGCATTCAGGTCTTGTTGTATATCATATATAGCTGGTGCTCAGAGTTGTCTATATATAACAAACATATATCATCAGCAAACATAGTCAATTTACCTTTTAGTCTTAAACATCCTATGTCATTTATAAAAATTAGGAATAATATAAGACCTAATACAGAAGCTTGTGGAAGACCATGATGAATTGTTGATAGAGAACTGGAAATGTTGTTCATATTTACAAATTGTTTCCTATTACTGAGATAATTCTGAAACCAGTTGAGAGGAAGTCCTCTTACACCACCATACTCAAGTTTCTTTAGTAATATAGTATGATCTACAGTGGCAAACTCCTTTTTTAGGTCAATAAACCTGCAGCTAAACTATTTCTATCTAAAGCTCTTTGAATAGGTACGATAATATCTACAGTGGCAGCAGGAGTACTAGATTTGTTAATAAATCCATACTGATGATTGTGAAAAGAGTTGTGGTTTTCTAGATGCTGTAATAACCTAACTTTTACTACTTTATCCAGAATTTTGGCAAATACAGGAATAATACTTATTGATCTGTAATTATCCATAATTACTCTATCACCTGTCTTATAAATTGGGACAACTCTTGTGATTTTACAACCATCAGGTACTGAACCTGAACTAAGTGATAAATTAATAAAGGTTACAATATGTGAAACCAAACTGTACTTGCACTTTGTTAACAATTCATTTGATAAAATATTATCTGTTTTATTACCTCTGTTTTTTATTGTTGCTATCATTTTTAGAACCTCATTATTATCTGTTGGATATAGAAAAATACTATATTGTACTGAACTATACGGTGGTGGAGTATATTGTGTAGTTATACATTTCTTCACTAACTGATCAGCTATATTTACAAAGTATTGGTTAAAACACTTACACATTTCTAACTGATTTACTCTTCTTTGATTATCTACCATTATTTTTTCTATTTGATTGCACTGTACTAGGTTTTTTTTTCTTAAGATTCCATAATGTCATCCATACCCTTTTTGGATCATAGGTGTTATTCAGTTTATTTGAGTAATATGCTTCTTGAAGTTCCCTTTTCATTTTAGTTACTTCATTTGCACACTTTTTGTAAAGTTCAATTGCTATCGGAGAGGGAAATTTGCATTTTGTTTTGCTATACGGTAAGTTTTTCTTTTTAACTAGAGCCAAAAAGTTACTAAACCCACGGTTTATGTGCCAGTTTATATGACACAACCTTTCTGCACCTGTAGGAGCAGACTGAAACCCCTTCCTTTATGAATTGCAATAATGAGTTATAATATTCATTAGGGCCATTTGTGACACAGTTAAATCCAGTATCTTGTATACATAAGGAAAGTCTATTATGATGTATAATATTAAATTCTTGAATTTAAGGGCCTTATAAAGATGTTCTTTTATGTCAATTATAAGTATGTTATGGTCACAAATATCATGCATTATGTTAGATATAGATATTGGGGTATCATTGTTATTGTTAAGTACGTGGTCAATTAGTGTAGCTGAGGTATTGACTATTGCTGTTGGATATATTTTATTGCCTTGTACAAAATTGAAACTTGTAATTTGTTTTCAAGATTTTTAATTCTGAGTGTAATTAATATTTACATCGTCTATGATCATGGCTGATTTTGCAAGCTTCCTACACAGTACAGTTTCCATATCAGTGAGAAAGTTGCCAGTATTTTTATCATTTGGATTATAAACTGAAATGATATCAAGTGTTATTAGATTCCTTTTCAGGTTTATGTGCAGGATAATGTGGACACTGTTCACTATGTTTTGTACCGACGTTTTCCATACATCCCTAATATACACTGAAATTCCACCTCCTGTCATTTTCCTTATAATATGATGTGCATTAAAATTTTTTATATTAAAAAGTTAATTATGTTTTCCCTGAGCCAGTTTTCTGCTATAACAATCACATCTACTTTAGTTATTTTTGCCACAAGAAGCTCAATATCATCTAATTTGTTTACAATAGACCTAGCATTCAGGTACACAATTCTTATCTTTGGGCTCGGTTGAGATCTTGTAATGTAATCATATTTGAACTCACCTATAATGTTATCACAATCACACATGAAAGGTATAAATATTGCACTTCATCACAAAATAGAAACAGAAACCTAAGACAATGCAGTTCACTGAGCTTCTCTTGCTTCGTTCTGCACTGCTGCTGTAGTGGTTATTTGAGGTTATCTTCTTTTCATATGCCAGAAGGTGATTCTTCCCCTTGATCCTTATTGAAGGTCCAAACTGTTTTTCTCATATGAAGATTTTGCCATCCCTGGTCCACGCTCCTCTTCCCTTCTCTCCGTAAATCCCTTGTTCTTTATGCTATGACATCATTGAGAGCCGTCAGGTGATCGTTGACGAAAATTAGTTGAGGGGATCCAGGTAAGCCCATATCTTCAGTGGATACTCGTCTTTTTGTTATTCTGGCTTGGACTATTTCTTCTTTCTTCCAGTATAGGCGGATTTCTTAGATTGGTACTTCATGTTTTCTGGAGGGAAGTCTGTTTGCTACATCGACGTCATTGTACGTCAAATGGACATATAAGGCATTTGCAAATTGTATAACAGTATCAAATATATCTTCCCTTTCCACTTTTGGTATGCCACTGATAATTAGGTTATTCTTTCGCTGATATTGTTTTACATCCTCGACGTCATTTTCCATCGCATCTATCTTAGTGTCATAGATCGATCTTATGCTTTGCTCCATCTTGATGTTCAGTTCACTAATTTCGAGTTTCACCGCTTCAAAGCACTCATTCATGAATGAAGCTGCTTTCTTCAGTTCTTCATTTTCTTTTCTTAATTCCTGCACCGTGAACTCTATTTTCTTTGTTAGCTCCGCCATTGAAGACTGCAGTATTTGTAGGTTAGGTTGCGGCAAGCAGTCCTCTCTTTCACACACCCAATTTGCGTCACTATTCCCTGATAGTTCTTTATATTTTTCTTTTGAACTTTGACACATGTAGCATGGAACCATCTCATGCACTCCCCATTACACTCCATTCTCATTTGCGCACTTTTTACTTGTTTTCCACATGGAGCACAAATTTTAGCACCCGTTGCTGCTGCCATCTTTGTTTGGCAGGCTTGGTGCGAGGCTTTTTATCGTCTATGAATACAAAAAGTTAGGCCGCCTTCGGTCAGACCAAGTTAGTCGAAAGATAGTCTAGACCAAAGTGATAACTATGAATATAGCCCTAAATAACGAATGGAATATCAGAGGAAATCAGTCAACATTTATCACTTGTCTCTGTAGAGGGAGTCGCAATCTACATTAGATGCATTTTATGTTCCATTTATACCTCAACCTTTAACTGAAATGGTCATATCGGCAGCCTTTTGTCTATGGAACGTATTATCTATCGGCAATGACGTTAATTAACTCGTACATAGAGTTTTTATTCTTCTTTTCTTTGGAGTCTATGCATTAGATCACAAACACACATTCACAATGTCATTCATAACTCCAACTTTATGCTTTCCGCGGTTCTCAGGACCTCAGATTCACAAGTCCGTGACTGTACCCCATCCCAAATGGGTAAGGTAATTAAAACCAAAGTGACTATCTGAAACTATTTTTTCTATTTTATGGCCTAAATATATATATAGTTTCTTATAGTCTGAATCTTCTGTGGTTATACAGATATCGTTAAATAGCAAACATCCTATTCTAACGGGTCATCAACAAATTCCTCCACCCCACCTTGGTGCCTCACGCTAGATTTTCTCACTTTCATTCCGACCGATCGTTATTGTTTACCGCACGTTTATCGCATGCAATTGCTTTTTGCCAGTAAACGAGTTTTTATGTTTATGTGATGTGAGTATTGACGGATGGCCGCGCCGTGGTCGAGCGATTAGACCGCTTGGCTCTCACCAAGGTTTCGATCTCAGGCGACAGCAAAGTGAGATTCATAGTGGACAAGACGGCGCTGGGGTGGGTTTCTCCGTGTCCTCTGGTTTCCCCGCCAGTACTCCACCAGTTGCTCCTTCGTCATCTTTCCTATCATTTCAGCTCTCCCTCATTGTCATCCACTTCCCTCACTCTCATACCAGGCATCGGGCTGATCACCCATCCTGGATTCTCTCTGCAACAGATCCAGAGATTCCGTACCCCAACTCGCATAAGGGTTAAGAGGAGCAAGAGTAGTGGTATAACAGGCAGTTAAAGAAGAAGAGTATTGACGGTAATAACAATTTATAAGGCAACAGCAATGTATTATGCAGAGAAGCTGAAAACAATGTTTAATAAAAGTGGAGGTTACACAGTGTTACATTTCGTTTATAGGTTCCCTAACTCCGCGAAGTACAGTGCGAGATTTGATTAATAATTACGTGAGACAGGTTTCAAGCATGATGCTGTGAGGAGTGGTAAATCAAGTATGTTTTTCCGGATGAAAATCTTTCAGATACATCGAATAGAATACTTAAGAATACACAGATGATATTTCTTGTGGTTTCGCAGACAATGCAATAAAAAGGAACTCCGGTTATATCTATATAAGGTGTTAATCGTCCACGATTTAAAATCCACAGATTGTAATAAATGAAATGAACTGTACACCATGAAATTGCATTAGGACGTTTTTTCACCGATGATACTTTCACTTACCCGGATGCGTAAATTCACAAAATGCACGCATGTGGGTTACTGAATATTCTAATGCGATCGAGGAAAACTCTTTACATGCTAAAAATTGGAGTATGGTGTGCGATCTCTCGCTTGGAAACTATTGGGCCATTTTTTTCTTTCAAAACGTTACTTAATTGCAATGTTTACTGTTCGGCTAATATATTCCCGTGTATTGTAGAGCTAGATGGAGATGAGATGAGCAGCGCATTTTTTTTCAACAAGACAATGCCGCATTATGTCAGTCTATGAAATTGTTAGTGGAAATATTTGGGGAATGACTATTTTTCAAATGTCTTCTGTGATCTCCTTACCCTCCTGTTTATTTCCTTCTTAAGCTGCTAAAGCTTCAGCCTTCAAGAACATTCACAAAACAACTGATGAGCTTTATATTAATTACAGATCACGTAACATTAGCAATGAAAGAGACTTTAAATTTGGAGTGTTTAAAAACAAATTATAGCCAGTGAATTTATGTCTTACAGAAAAAGACATACGCTTTCAACATCTTTTGACTTTCATGTTATTTATCTAGATAAACTTTCATGGTGAACCTAACAAATTTTTAACTTGCGGAACTTTATAGCTACATATATGCCCGCAGGACCCGCCTCGGTAGCGTGGTGGTAGTATTTCTGCCTCACGTTCAAGACGTCCCGAGTTCGAGTCTCGGTCAGGGTGAGTTACCTGGATATGGTCTTTTCCGGGGTTTTCCCTTAACCTGAAAGACGAATGTCGGGTAACTCTAAACTCTATGGACCCTGGGCTCATTTGAGCATAATTTCACCCATTCCATTCATCGTCCGCAATGACTTAACGCTGGAGGACGTAAATTGCAATAAAAATGCCCACAGAAATCAGTGGTGCACCAGAATTTTTGTCTGTAGGGAAAGCTTAATTACACTAGAGCTGTGTAACGACTTCTCCATGATCTTTATATTCTTACCTCGCTGTAGAATGATGTCAAAATTGTATTTCTGCACACATTTTAAAACAACTTATCCTGTACATAATGATAATAATAAAATATATGATAAATTATTATTAATATTAGTATCATTATTATTATCATCATCACCACCTTCATCAGAAAATCTTTGTGTTCATTCGGTGACGAGTAAAATCCATGGTACTTTTAATAATATTCCTTGTTTTGGCCCCCATATAAGACGCTTTCTAGAAGAACATGAACATTTGTTAACAGTGAGGGTTCTAAGGAAAGAGTTACTTATAATGAATAATTAAGTGAATTACTCAAAATGGAAAACATACAAAGTATCGAAGTATAAGATAAAATATATTTAATTAAACTCCTTAATGACTGAGTTATTTATTTCTCCCAATTATTTTAGTTTTATGATATTATAACATTTTACCAACATGTGATTTTTTCCACTCTAGGTTTCATTAGCTATTTTGTTTGAACATTTTAAAAATAAAGATTTACAAAATACTGTTTTGATGCAAATTAAAGCCACCAGGTTTAGATTAGTATTTTACCAATTTTCTTAATAAACACAATAATGCAACGTGGAGAATATAAGCAGTCACACACCCTTAAAGCTGCACACGCTGCTTTGCTAATTTAAACCTTTCTCTATTCCACATTTTGCCCGAGATAAAGAAACGGATGGCTAAGGAAGAGCACTCTGTCGGCGAAGACGTGAGTTTGCGATGAAATGAAAAGGAACTTGAATGCGCGCGTCATACGACGAGTGTAATTTCCGTAGTAGAGGGGAGTACATTAAACAAAAGCAACACAAAATTTGAAGTTACTAATGAGTTTATACTTTGCTTTGCCCTCAGACAATAGGTGACAGTTGGAGTACATGAATATTACAAACTTATTTTATTTATTTGTGTTCGTAGTTAAAGACTTGTTAGCAAGCCATATTCTGTCCAAATCATAGATTTCGATTTTTAAATGAATGAGCGTTTATGAATCACATTTGCACACTGATTGCAAAAGTGAAATCTGTTTTCGCGTACCATATCAGAATTATTTGCAATTCAAAATTAGGCTTTGAATCTTTGTCGTAATATATATACACGTGCTTATCATTTGTAGAAAGGATCAGCAGCTTATAATTTCAACTTTGTTACTAAACTGTGAATTACTATAAGTTTTATTATGTTTATACTTTATATTTATATGTTTCCTAAAATATACTAACTAATTATTTTAGTTAATTGATTGAATTTAATTTCTTCGTATATAGGCTAAGGTTTTTGATAGATAGGGTCAACATGAAAAATTCAATGTCATGGCCGGGATTTGAACCACTGATCTCCTGCTTTCCGTCCAGTCGCTCTAGCCCATTGAACGACCATGAATTTTTAAACAGATTCAGACTGACATAGGCAGTTCTAAGCGTATCTGGACAAATTTGAAAGCATACAGTGAGAACATATAAACTACATAACCATATATTTTATTATTAGTTTTGAATTAAAATAACAATACAGGTATATACAAATATAACAATTTGTAATTTAAAACTTCACTTATAAGAAACGATTGAACAGGATCGCGATCTCGTGAAACTTCTTCCATATCATCAGCTAGGATCACAAACAAACTCGTCGTCAATGCTACAGACGCTAGATGTCACTATGTTCTTTTTAGTACTACCAAAAACTGAAAGTGAAACAAATTTAAAAACATAATCAACTGCCAGTATTTTAAATTCAGTACGCGATGTTTATTTTTTAAAATAAATATATTTTCCCAAACCATTAAATATATTGGACCATTTAATTGTTTTAATAATTTAAAATAACAATACAGACTTGAAAATTAAACATAAAAGCTATAACATGGCACATTGACCATGGTAGCTCAATGGTTTAGAGCGACTGGACGGAAACCAGGAGATCCGTGGTTCAAATCCCGGCCATGGCGTTGAGTTTTTCATGTTGCCTCTATCTATACTAATTAAATCCACCCTAGATGATGCACAAAAATCTCTCCCCCTTAAAATTAATAATATAAAAGAGGAAGTTCTGAATAGATTCTTCTCAAAAACTGTTAAAGTTGTTTTCATAACGGAAACATTAATTCCTCTATTCCTGTGTTCCACTCTTTTCTTTTAAAGAAACATATGTAGAATACAGAGGAAAAACAATCGAAGTCCGCTTTCATGTGTTTTACGGGAAATTTATTTAAAAGCTACTAACGCTACACAGTTAAGAAGAAACAATATAGAAACATTTTTTTGTACTTACAAGGTGTAGTTGTAACAGTCTTCTGTATTGTCATTAATTAAATATTTTTGAGGTTTATATCCGATCAGTAAATTCACAAACTACACTTACTTGGATACAAAAACAATTATAGTCCACTATTTTTATTGCATGTTTTAAACTGTGAATCCAATAATACTGGTTATTATTACTAAAACAATAAATTAATTAACAAGTTCAAACAAACTTAGTTCACATTGTAGTTACTCATTGTTGACAGTGTAGTAATGCTGAATAGTATGACTGGGCCGGTCTGAATAAATTATTCTCAGAGACTATAGTTATTTCGCCAAAAGTGGTATTAAACGTGAATACGCACAAGGTGGAAATGAAATGTGTAGTGTTTAACGCCCGCTTTTACTACATACGGCACCGCGGGCGGTGACACTGATGATACATGAGATGAAGATGGAGCACCTGGTGGAATGAGATGGCGGGGGAAACCGGAGGTCCCGGAGAAAACCCGCCCCAACGCCGTGTTGTCCACCAAAAATCTCACTTTGCGGTCGTCTGGGATCGAACCCGGGCCGCCTTGGTGAGAGCCAAGCGGTCTAACCACTGATCCACGGCGTGGCGACGCACAAGGTGGGTTCCCTCTAATTTCTATCCCTGAAATTTTGTCAATAATGACATTGTTTTCCCAGGTACCATTGTAGGTTGTTCGACTGTTGATAGTCCTTGAAGATTCCCTGTCTACTGATATTTCTCTTACACATATGATTTTCACTGTACATTTCTTCCTGTATCTTTTTCTGAAAAAAGTGCTCCATGATTTGAACATATCCTGAGAACATTCAATGACATTAAACGGGGTGGGTCTGCGGCCACTTCTGTTGATATGCTATTCCATTCACCAGCGACCTAAATATTAGCTTTTTGATTAATTGATCAATTAATTGATGTTCTTGATCACCTATTGATCAATTATTGGTGTATGGTATTATTCAAAAAGTATTTCCCGCAATTTAAAGATATAGACTTTGATTATCTTTCTATTTCACAAAGGACTTTATTTCTCTATTGAAGTCTAATTTTATAATCAGTATTACTCTAGGATTGTGATAGATTTTGTCATGTTTCAGTGTGCTGGAATGCAGTACTTGGTCCCTAGAATGGCATTGTATCAACATCTACATTTTCGCTAAAAGTGGATTTTGATTGTTTTTCCCCTGTATCCTACATATGAAAAATATATTAAGTCTTGCTTACAAAAACCATCAACGGCTAGTGTGTGGAGAGTTCAAGATTATCGCACAATTACTTGGTCAACAGGCTGGTTTCACAAAGTATCCTTGTTTCTTATGTGAATGTAAGAGCAGAACTAGGTTAGGACACTGGGAAAGCGAAGAGGGACCACGTAGGCTAATTTTACAATGTGCAAAAAAATATAAAAAGCGAACCTCTTAATTGATCACTCAAGCATTGTTGCCACCTATCCATGTCAAATTAGGTTTAATGAAGCAATTTGTGAAAACTCTAGACAGTGAGTTTTAAATACCTTTGTGTTACATTTCGTTCATTATCCTATGAAGGCTGAAAACTGGAGTATTCGTTGGCCCATAAATTCGAAAGGTGATGATGGACAGTCAGTTCGAGAATACTATGAATCGAGAAGGGAAGGATAACTGGGCTGCTTTAAGACTTTTTTTTTTAATTTCCTTAGAAATAAAAAGGATCCAAATTATTATTGAAGTTAATTGATAGAAATCAATCATTTCTTCACACTAACCGTGTATAGGCTGTAGGTAAATAAGAGTTTAATGATTAAGCTCGGGACTGAAGTACGTACAATAGTAAGTCGCCACAAATGGTGTATCTCGAATAGGAGAGCCCTAGTGGGTTTACCGGGGAATTATATGAGTCATTTGGAGAATTTAATCTCATGACGGCACGTTGGCCATGGTAGCTCAATGAGTAAGAGCGATTAGACAGAAACCAGGATATCCGTGGTTCAAATCCCGGCCATGGAATTTAAATTTTCAGTTTGACTCTATCTATTGACCCAAATTATGTTATTATCATAGTGTAAATTATGTTATAAAATTTTAAACAGATTTGTTTCAACATGAGTGTCAAAATACATTTTCTTCACTCCCATCTAAACTATTTCCCTGTTAATTCAGGAGATTTTAGTGTGTGACAGGGTGAAAGATTACACCAGGAAATAACAATATGGAAATGAGGTATCAGGGAAGTGGACTGGTCACATGATGATAAACTACTGCTGGATATTGAAACGGAACGGCTCTGAAAAATATGCGAGGTGAAAGAGGAAAAAACTGAATAACAATATTGAGGTACGGTTATGAATATGCTTATAATAATTATTAATTAATGATTAATTAGTGGTAAATAATAAATCATGATTATGACCTAATTTGTCATACAAAATTCTTATTGAAAATAGCTTTTATTAAGTTTCCCACAGCTTTAATTTCATTTCTGTTATTTACGAATAGTTTGAAAGCCTAACGTGATGGTAGAAAATGGAGATTATTTTCAAATTCACAAAAACTTTGTTTGTAATCACTCATCAGATTAAAACAAAAACATAAAATAAGTTTCGACATGCAGAACGATGTAATAAACATATATATATATATATATATATATATATATATATATATATATATATATATATATATATGGGAGAGGCCGCTAATTTAGTTCAGCAATATGAATACTACCGCAGACCTTGGAACAATGGGTAAAATTACTTTAAGCTGCTTCTTTAAGTAAATATAAATTGAATAATATTTAAATATGAAAACAGATGAAGTAAACAACAGAATTAAAAACTTCTAATGCCATACAAATAGGTATTTCCGGAGAATGATAACTGATTGACAACACTCCTCTGTCATTTGTTTTCGGTAGCCGGAGAATCAGAACAGAACCACGGTGTAAAGTTTTATAATAGAATTCGAAAACAAAAAGTTGCATAAATATTAGTCTTTGTCTCTAAGGACAAACACGCATTTACAGCAAAACCTCGTTAACCCGGATTTCTTTAACCCAGATGCCCGGATAACCTGGACCAGTTTTGAAAAACAAAGTTATGTTGTTTAGCGTAGTAAATGGCGATTTATTTTACAGACAATAAATTTACTCTCCTCGGTAGGTACATTACTCGAATTCTCTTACTAGCGGCTGAATTCATTGCACTCACCCCACCTGCTTTGGTACAGGTTGGAAGAGCAACTCTATAAAGTCATTGAAAAAGTTATGGTCTGTTGTGTGTGACTTGTCAGAAAACAAGATGGAAAAAGAAGTAAAAATAAGTGTGGAAGAAGATGTTATAGATATTTTTAAAAATATGGGTGGCTGTTTAGATGTAGATAAAGACATTTTCAATAACGGATGTTATAAACCTATTACAGAGGAAGGCGTTATTGGATCACGCAGTGTTACTGAAAATGAAAATTAAGAGTATTCAGATTCAGACAGTGTTGACGAACCAGCTGTTGTTATGACCCAAGTTCAAGGATGGCAAACATAGAGAAACTGATATTTTATTTCGAGAGTTAAGCCGAGACTTTGCCAAACGAACTTCTAATGTTAAAGCGGATGCGAGATCATGCAGCTCGTATGCGATACACTAAATTGAACAGAAACTTGCTGCCATTTCACTACCGATCGGTTTGTAGCTATATTGCGTACAGTGCACATATATAGACTATTACAGTACGTACAGTATATGTGTTTTTAGGTGAAAGTGTGTCAATAATAATTTCTAAACTCCATTAAAATATTTCATGATGTTATACATGTTTTTAAACGTTTTTTCGTAGTCCTCTGGATAACCCGAAATTTTGTTAACTCGGATCGGCCCTGGTCCCAGTCAGGGTAAACGAGGTTCTACTTTATATGAATATTAACACAATATAACTAAAGTGTTTGGCTGTATGGAACCCTGAAATAAATTTAAATTACTCCAATTGAAAGAAAACTGTGATAGTTTAAATGTAACCAAATGCTGTTAATAAATTCATATTAATGTTTTGAGGTATGTGTGTATCTGTGTGGATGAAACAGAGAGAAGGAAGGATGCAGGGAAATGTACGCAGGTATGTATAATATGTTGTCCAATTTAGGTACTTAGCTTGTAGATATTTCGTCCGCCTCGGTAGCGTAGATGGCAGCGAGTCTGCCTCACGTTCAAGAGGTCCCGAGTTCGAATCTCGGTCAGAGTGAATTACCTAGATAAGGTTTTTCCGGGGTTTTCCCTTATCCTGAAATACGAATGTCGGGTAACTTTAAGCTCTTTGGACCCTGGGCTTTTTTAAGCATCATTTCACCCACTTCACTCATCGTCCGATATGACTTATCGTTGGAGGACGTAAATTAAAAAAAGAACATCGTAGTTATTTCAAATTTAACGCTTTTTAAAATTACAATCTATCTCAACTTATGTAAAATTTAAAGTAAGTTTACGTAATTCACTGATATTAATTCATTGGCGGCGCAATAGCCCTTTCGGGCCAATGCTTACCGCCCACCATACGGGTAATGAGTGGGGAGAAGCATTGGAGGGTGGGACATGGTCAAGGACCAGGTACCTCCCGACTGGTGTATGCAACCAAGGGCCGCTATTTCTCAACAAAAGCTCCTCAATGGACTAAGGAGACTAAGTGTCATCGGACTAGGTCCCCAGCTGCAGAAAATCCCCACACAGGTATCGGGAATTGACCTGGGTCTTCTTGGTAAGCAGAAACGCTACCTCAGCGCTAAGATTGACACGCAAATTAAAATTAAAATATTGAGATACTTCCTTATTTCATTCTACAGTTATGTTTGTCTTGTTTTTGTGATGATAGTAACGATTTTCACTTATTCAAGCTGATGAGTAACATTACCTCAAAATATCACTGAAGAGCTGTTTAGATAAGCATTTCGGCATAGCAGCTGAATTTTAAAGTAAAAGTATCGGCTTTTGTGGAAATATGTTATGAAAATTTGACTACATACGCCCCAAATATTTAGACTTGTTTTATATTGAGATAAAATTTGAGTATTCTATATTTAATACTTTAAACATGCTTATTCAATGTATTTATTCCTTAATCACTTCCTACCATATATTCATTTTTAACAAGTTTTCACAAAACTAAATTGGGTCGCTGTAGTGAGTATTACTTCACATATCAAGTGGTTACACTATATTATTTGGAAGTTCCATTTTTACTAGATGATTAACGATGGTTTTAAAAATAAGTCTCAGTGTTATGAATGAAACGTCTTACCCAGGAAGTGGCGTGTAAGAAAATGTCAAAATGCAGCCCTTGGCCAGAGAAACACAACCAACATTCCTTCACTGACACATCTGTGACAGACAGCATTGAACGTCTGGGTTGTCAAGTTAAATATATCGTTCTAAACTTGGCAACATCAAGCACTGTGAGCTGTCTTCGACACTCGTGGGTGGAGAATGAAGAATGCCAGTGAAGAAATGAAATATCACTGTTGCAATGAGCACAAACGTGAAACACATGGAGGTAATATAGGATTTGTAGTCACAGTTTTACTTTATTGAGCTGCTGAAAACAGGTCGTTAGTTTTCTTCCTCCGGAGATGAGTACTAGATACTTTAGAGCACGGAGCTGCGTTGAAGCATATTTGATGCAAAATTGCCAAGCGGATATTAAAAATATTTGCCTACAGCTATGTCGTTATCAAGCTTCGATTATTGGCACCAAAAAGTGTGGGAATACCAGCGTTAAGCAGACCGAACTTCTGTTTAAAACAATGTAAATAAGAGACACCTTGTTTACAGGAATGTGTAAAGATGGACAGTCACCTAAAATTGCTATATAATTAGGCACATTGAAAATTTCCCAAAACGTATAGTTCTAAAACATTTCAGAGATTAATAATTCTAAAACCACTTTTGATGAATCATTTTAAATCAACTGTTAGTTGTAATAGGTGCTGGTTTCAACAATTATTCTAAAGAGCAGAAGAGAGTAAACATTATTGAGTTGTCTGTTTTAAACCTGTAACAACAAAATGAAGAGATTTATTTTAATTTTATGCTTTATTGTAATCTTTTTATTTTAGTATATCTGTAAACATACAATACTTTCTTATAATTCCAGTTACAATTTTCAAGTTCTATTTTAAGTACAGACTTACTAGCTGCTTATTTTACGGGCTAATAGTGGTATTGGCTCTCTGGCACTTTACCTCTATTCTAACCCTTATCAACAATGACGTAATATTCCGCTGTGTCGTCCATTTCTCTATCTCCTAACTTCCTTTTCCTTCTCATCCATTTTGAGGCGGTCCGGCCCGTAACGAACCACGTCGAGCTCTCCCTTGTGCTCAACGCCTTACAATTAAGGATTGGTGGCGTGCGGAGTTTAGGGAAAGAGAGATTGTAATCGGTTCGAGGTGACTTGTAGCTCCCGCATGAGAACTCTCATCTGTACTTCAGGTGTGGGTGCGTCCTGACTGGTTGTGGGTTGAATGATGACACCTCGAATCTGGTAGACAGAAGTTTATTGTTGTCCTTAGGCTCCTACGCTCGCCACCGTAAAGTCGTCGTCGGTGTGGTTGCTGTGTTTAGCGCCACTGTCAATATTGTGCTGTGAAGCAATGAGGCAGTAGCACTGCGTAGTCGAATGGGATATATTAATGGTCCTCCCTATACATTACTCGTTGTGCTAACTCTCACTGGAGAGATTGTTAGATATTGCACTTTGTCTCTGTGTATGACGCGGAAGTATACCGGTTAGGTGGCGCCAAATGCGCGCCCGTCTCACGTAGAACTCAAGACCAAAGTGTTCTTACTAGAAAAACCTACTTTCCGCCATCACTTTGAATTACCCCCACTCTAGGTACTTTTTGGAGTTTGCAAAATCACATGATCAAATATCTATTTTTCATTGGCTGGTACCTATCCCCACTTGAGATCAGTGCTCAGAATTTCCAGTTTCGGACCTAACATCTGAGACACTTTCTCTAACAGTCCGCATGCAAAAATTTGTGCGGAAGCATGCGTTCTGAGCGACGGTCAAAATATTGAAGCCTGTTGCCAGAAGCACGCATGGGATTTTAACAATGGGCTGGTTCCCGACTGGAAGACACCAAATTTTCCTTGAGGGCAAAACAGACAATACAGTAGGGTTGTTTGTTTACAGGGATTGCAAAGGGAGTTTACTGACCTTCGCAGTGTGGTCTTGTCACTGTGGCCGTCTGTAGATTATATGCTAGCATTATAACATATATCTATTCTGGTACACGTCATTTATTTATTCGTTTGTTTTTGTTAATGTCTTTCTGATATCAGGTTATATGCCGTCTCAGTGTTCCTCGGTGACAGTTCTTATCCCATATTAATTTCTTCCAGTTTTACATTTCTTTGCATTCCACTACATAATGCTCCATGCCTAGTTTATTTCTGCATAAAAGGCACTCCTTTGGAGAACCTCCTCTCAATGTGCCTCCGGTTCTCAACCAATCTAAAACCTCCCTTTCATATCTATCACATACATAAATATATGTTCCTATTTCCCATTCTCTCTTCATTTTCGGGTATATGTTTAGTGATTTCGTACTTATCAAGTTTCCCCATGCCACTTGTCTGTCAAAGTCCTCTACCGTGTTCTTAATTATTGTCCAAAAACCGTTTACATATATTTCTCCCAGATATCCCCCATTCCTATTCTCTTCATCGTTCTATCTAGCTCCGACCACCAGCTACCCTTACATGTTGAATTCTTCTGTTGTTCTAAACAGATCTTTAATATAACACCATCTAACTTTTTATACATCTGTACAATATTTTAAGCATCTCTTTATAAGTACTCCACTTCTGCAGAGTCTTCCCAGTTCCACCATAGTGACTCCATTTGGTGTTGACTTATTCAAACTTAATACTTCCTTATAAAACTGTTCATATGTGTGCTCTATCTATATGCTTTCTTATATCGTTAGCCCCCATAATTCCGCATTTTATACCATTTTTTATTCTACCATTGCTTCATAGATTATTTCAAGCCACTTCACTGACATATATGGTAACGTGTATTTACAGTTCCTTACCCCAGACATTGCAGAGCTAACTGATAATTGGATTACAAGGAACTACTGGACAGGTGCACAAAATACCTATTGAGATTTGAAACATTTATTGTACAACCTATGATGTTGCTAACATCATTTTTTCTTTGGGAAAACATAGTACATAGCACATATAGTTGTGACTGAAATACAGGTTTCTCAGTTACTACCGGAGTTTTGAATCTCTTTGCATTCTTTATTGTAGATACAGCTTGGGAATCTCCAGCATTGTTTGCATTAGCTATCTGATCAATGTACGGTATGATCCTAAAGAACCATTTACTACTCATATTCTTTATAACTCTGGAATAATTATTTCATGTTTATACAGAGTGAATCAAAACCTTGTAAACGCTCAGTATATTACGCAGGGCAGCACACCGATCATTTTTAAAGAAGGACCCCATGTTCGGAAACGCAAGTTTTGGATGCTGTAGAACGTCAAAGTTAGAGAATTGGTGTCCTAAGTGCATATTTGAATGGAGAAAAATCTATGTGCGTAAATCGTTTGAAGTCACCAACACACGTTTAGTATCAACTTATAGGTTGGAACAACCATATCATTCGTTCGTATCCACTCCCAAACAGTTTAACAGGACCGATCTACCTTGCATTTCTTTGGGATATTTTTCCTAGCTTATTGTAGGACGTCCCATGACACTTTCGGCAGGTAATGTGACTGCAACACGTCGGAGCTCCAGCACACTTAGAGAGAAATGTGCGGAATCACTTTAACGCTACATATCCCAATCAATAGATTGGTAGAAGGAGATCATACTATGGCCAGCTCGATAACAAGATCTGACACTACTGGACAATTTTTTGTGGGGCAGTATGAAAACCATAGTGCTCCTGTAACCACGTTACTCCTCTAACGTCAGAGATGACCTCATTGCACCAGCACATGGAGTGATTGCCATTCTTTCAGGTCAACCACATTTATTGGAGCATATACGCGTATCTCAGCGCCACCTATGTATGCTGTACATTGACGTAGTGCGTAACACCGTTTTTAATGTTAAACTGCTTTGTGCTACATACTATTCGCTCATTATATTGACACGTGGAACGGACACTTTGATGGTTTACTGTACCCAAACCGTGCTTTTCCGGATATGGTTTCCTGCTTGGAAAATGATTCTTTTGCCGTCCTGCATAACATACTGAGCGTTGTCGATGTGTTTTCTTTTTTGGACTCACTCAATTTATACATGATTATAATGGAGACTATTTTAAGTATCACTCTGTCAGATTTGTCAGCGTGTTTCCGAAACCATATTACTATTTTGCCATGTATTTATCTTGAGCGGAACGACAGATGACCACCGGGTCTGGCTCGTTTGGGGTGTTCGTTTTAAAGTCCCGTAGGAGAGGACATCCGTCCCTTTCAGCTACCGTGGTGCGGGCGCTGCGGACCCTTAGCACTCGTGGTACCTCTGACGTTACTAGAGGAACCTCGGGCCGAACTTTCGAGCCCCTCCCTGATAGAGATTTGTTGGGATTGGGTTGGACTCGAGGGGCAGTGGTTCCCGATACCCGTTGGTGATCGGGTACGTCCCCGGGCGGGGTTGAGGGAAGCCATTAATATTCCCGGGTACTAGCCAGCATAGCTAGTAGAAAGTGTACTAGATCACCAGGCGATCCCAACGAGGTCATATCGGTAGCCTTCCCATTTTGGAGTTGGCGCACGTAAGTGGTGTATCTACTTCCATCCCGTCTTGAGTCCACAGGACCAGATGGGGGCTTGTTAGTCTCTAGGTCTTGCCCTATGGAAAGCCCCATGGAGGCGCCGGGCGCACTTTCGGGACAGCTCGGTAACTCTCTGGTCGAAGGAGGCCCGGTTCCTTGGTCCTACGGGTCCAGGACTAATGGAAGCAGAACCTCTGGCATTAACTTGGTATTAACTTGTTCGTTTTAAAGCGCCGTAGGGGAGGGGATCCGTCCCCTTCAGCTGCCATGGTGCGGGCGCTGCGGACCCTTTAGCACTCGTGGTACCTCTGACGTTACTAGAGGAACCTCGGGCCGAACATTCGAGCCTCTCCCTGGTAGGGAGTTGTTCGGATTGTGTTGGACTCGAGGGGGCAGTGGTTCCCGATACCCGTGGGTGAATGGGTACGTCTCCGGACGGGGTTGAGGGAAGCCATTAATATTCCCGCGTACTCACCAGCATAGCCAGTAGAAGGTGTGCTAGATCACCTGGCGGCCCCAACGAGGTCATATCGGTAGCCTTCCCATTTTGGAGTTGGCGCGCGTAAGTGGCGTATCCACTTCCAATCCGTCTTGAGTCCACAGGACCAGATGGGGGGCTTGTTAGTCTCTAGGTCTTGCCCTATGGAAAGCCCCACGGAAGCGCCGGGCGCACATTCGGGACAGCTCGGTAACTCTCTGGTCGAAGGAGGCCCGGATCCTTGGTCCTACGGGTCCAGGACTAATGGAAATAGAACCTCTGGCATTAACTTGGTATTAACTTATTCGTTTTAAAGCCCCATAGGGGAGGGAATCCGTCCCCTTCAGCTGCCGTGGTGCGGGCGCTGCGGACCCCTAGCACTCTTGGTACCTCTGACGTTACTAGAGGAACATCGGGCCGAACATTCGAGTCCCTCTCTGATAGGGAGTTGTTCGGATTGTGTTGGACTCAGGGGCAGTAGTTCCCGATACCCGTGGGTGAATGGGTACGTCTCCGGACGAGGTTTAGGGAAGCCATCAATATTCCCGCGTACTAGCCAGCATAGCTAGTAGAAGGTGTGCTAGATCACCTGGCGGTCCTACCAAGGTCATAAGGGTAGCCTTCCCATTTTGGTGTTGGCGCGCGTAAGTGGCGTATCACTTCCATCCCGTCTTGAGTCCATAGGACCAGATGGGGAGGTTTGTTATTCTCTAGGTCTTGCCCTATGGAAAGCCCCACGGAGGCGCCGGGCACCCTTTTGAGACAGCTCGGTAACTCCCTGGTCGAAGAAGGCCCGGGTCCTTGGTCCTACGGGTCCAGGACTAATGTGAGTAGAACCTCTGACATTAACGTGTTCGTTTTAAAGACCTTGCTTTGTGGTAACCCAGCTTGATGCCTATGGAGGTTAACGGAAATTACAATTTAGTATAGAGAGAGAGGAATCTTTGTCAGCTTGTCTGTTGATTGCTTTTACTATGCGCAGTTACGATGGTGAACATTAAAACAGCTTAGGTTTACTGTGTTACGTTTTGCGTGATCGGAATCACAACGTGAATGTAAGCTTTACTTTATATGGAATTTCTATAAAATCCAAAATGCATGGGTTATTAGAATAGTTTAAACACATTGGATCCGTGTTCTAGAGAAACATAAGCAGCTAATAGTTCTAGCTGAGGAAAAATAGGACAAGATAGAAGGTGTGGAAAGATGTCCAATGTCTGATATTAATTACCGTTTTGATGACAGAATAATTTATTAGCCTGTTCGTGTCCTAATTTAAAGTCATTTGATAAATGATTAAAGTTAAATTTTATGCTACAAATCCTCATTCGCCGGACGAGGTAGAAGATGCTCACTAACCTTGATCTTACAATATTTCGGTGCATAAATTTTCATTTAATCAGTAACATGTTCAACTGGTGTTAGGCTTGTGTAGAATTGTAGGGAAATCACTTCCTACATAGAGGAAAGCAAGCATAACATTTTAACATTTTTATGCCGTTAGCGTTAAACTAGAAGCGGTTGGCCAATTCGTCGTATGCTGCACGATTAGGAATAAGCGGACTGCCAGTTATATAATTCAAGAAAATGCCACATAAATGTGCAGTGTTTAACGCCCGCTTTTACTACATACGGCACCGCAGGTGGTGACATTGATGATACATGAGATGAAGATGGAGCACCGGTGGAATGAGATGACGGGAGAAACAGGAGGTCCCGGAGAAAACCCGCCCCAGCGCCATGTTGTCCACCACAAGTCTGTCTTTGCGGTCGCCTGGGATCGAACCCGGGCCGCCTTGGTGAGAGCCAAGCGGTCTAACCACTGAGCCACGGCGCGGCCTGAAAATGCCACATGAGGTTGCATTTGTCTTATAGAGTATTCCTATACTGAGAACATATTACATTGGAGATAAGCAAAGAAAGGTCCAGCATCTTAGTGTTTATAGGTTAGCTAGTAAAATATACAGTTTTTTCAGTTAACTTTTTTTATAGAATAAACCATTTCCAAGTTATGTGTTATTAATACATAGATTAAAATTACATTATTATTATTATTATTATTATTATTATTATTATTATTATTATTATTATTATTATTATTATTATTATTATTATTATTATTATTATTATTATTATTATTATTATTATTATTATTATTATTATTATTATTATTATTATTATTATTATTATTATTATTATTATTATTATTATTATTATTATTATTATTATTATTATTATTATTATTATTATTATTATTATTATTATTATTATTATTATTATTATTATTATTATTATTATTATTATTATTATTATTATTATTATTATTATTATTATTATTATTATTATTATTATTATTATTATTATTATTATTATTATTATTATTATTATTATTATTATTATTATTATTATTATTATTATTATTATTATTATTATTATTATTATTATTATTATTATTATTATTATTATTATTATTATTATTATTATTATTATTATTATTATTATTATTATTATTATTATTATTATTATTATTATTATTATTATTCATTATTATTATTATCATCATCATTATACAGAGGAAGTTATGTGATTGTGGCACATATTCTGTTTTTCCCCCAGATACATCGCGACGATGCAGGTCTTACAACACAAGCAGGAGATGAACTTCGACTATACTTAAGGTAGGTGAGTCAACAGAACTTTGTCTTTTAGACGTTTAGCAATATGCATAAGCTGTAGAATGTAAACAGAAAGTTTAACCAACCCTGAGGAACCTATGTGACAACATGCCGTTGGGAGCCAGAAAATCGGATAAATATTCTTAGATGTCTTTTACTTTCTTCTCCTACATACAAATAAGTGCAGGAATTACTATATTCCACCCAGAAGTTCGAGACTTTAAAGGAAATACTAATTAAGGGCCTGTGAACCTCCAGCCGCAACAAAAAGTTTAGGACAAGTACTTTGTGTTTTTGTGTGTTCGATAAACAGAAAACTTGGTGTTTATATTCAGTACCTTCAAAATATATGATGCAAATTTCAAAAATGTCTTGCACAATTTTGATTTAAATGCTATATAGGTATTTACGATACATATACATACTTAGGACGTCACTTTTAGATGCCGTTTCCTTATATTGGTCTTCAGTAATCCACTTCCAGGTAATTTAATGGTGAATATATTCTACTCCTGAGGATATGTATGGATGTGGTTAGAATAGAGACACCAATTAAGCTGGCTTACATTTGAACTAACTCTGAATTTTAGTACAAGAAATTATAACTGTTGAAGTATTATGCGGGCTTACTTCTGACTTATTTATACTTTACAGTTTGTGACTTATTTTCAGTCAAAATCCATTTCAGTGTACTTCTTCACTTCATGGATTAGGCTCTCGCCTGTTCCGTCTTCACAGTGTCTCCTTCCATCTTTTCCTCGGCCTCCCTACGCCCCTCTTTCCTTTAGGACTATATTGGAAAACTACTTTTGGCAGTCTTGTATCATCCATTCTTCCAACATGTTCAAAACATCTTCTTCTGTACCTATCCATTCTTGAGGTGATAGCTTCCACTTGTAATTCATTTCTTATATTTTCATTTCTGACTCTATCTTCTCTTGTACATCCTTTTGTTCTTCTCAAGAATCTCATTTCGCAACTTTGTATTCTGCTGATGGTTCTTTGTGTAGGTACTCAGTTTTCACATCCATAAAGTAACGTTGGGACCGCCATGGTGTTATAAAATTTTATTCTTGTTTCATGTCTTGTTTTATTCTTTAGGGTTTTGTGAATTGTTCCACAAATTGTTTGAAATCTCCTTAAATTTTTGATCGTATCTTTATCCTTCTCATTGCTGATTTCACACTTAAATAATTGAAGGAGGATTCTTGTTCCAGTACCTTGTCATTAACGACTATTTTCGACCTTATTTGTATTTTGCCCCAGTCTGCCATTATTTTTTACTTTTCTATTGATATTTCAATATTAAAACTTTTGCATACTCGGTTAAGGTGGTGTATTGGACGTTGTAGATCGTCTTCTGTTTCCTGTATAATTAGTACTTCATCTGCATAGAATAAAATATTTAAAATATTTCCTTGGGCTACAAGATTTCAATGTTGTTATTTTAAATTTATTAAGAAAATAATTCATTAGAAATTTAAAAGCTTTATAGAAAGTGAACAAGAGTAAGAAACAAATGAAGTTAAACGTGTAATTGAGTGGGTAGTGAAAGAATGGAAATGAATAATTTTAATGTGTGAAACGACGACAATATTAGTCTAAAATTACGAAGAAATGTTATTTGTTTTTACATGTTTAGATGTGAGTTTAATGAAAATATTATGTATATTACCGTTAATATGGTGTGGAAACGTGGGTCACCGAAGAATATGTGAACCAATGAAAAGCTATTGAATTGACATAACAAAGCTAGTTCAATAAACTTATATTAGATAAAAGTAGCGCCATTCTGTTTCGAAACGTCGTTGGAATCTGTGATCGGAACGTCGTTGAGTACGGAAGCAAAAGGACTTAGTGTTGGAACGTCGAGTAAGAAATACGTAAATTATATTCTATAATATAAAAGAGATTACACAGCGTGTTCACTATTTCTTCGTAAATGCAATATAATTACATTGATCAAGCTCTTTGTATATCTACGTTATAACATGGCTTGGAAATTTCTCACACAGAATTAAAGGATTTAAATTATGTTAATTTAAACAGAAGTGGAATTATTTCTTCAATAGATAGAAAATTAGTTCAATCAAACTTCCGTCCGAGACTACACCTCAGGTAAGGGATTTTCATGCGTCCACTATAGCAGCTTTGGGTAACATCTAGAGGAATTGCTCAACCTGAGAAACCGGATCTGAGCAAAAGCTTAGATTGAGACGACTTAACGACCTGTAATTTCAGCTCCATCCCTAAGAATCGGACGCAGTAACATCATCTGCAGAGGGACAGCATCATCCGAACACCGAGTTCCCGTACCAAGTTTCCGTAATAAAAGTGAAAATCGGAGTCGCTAAAATACTATATTGAGATTCCTTTTACGTGACCGCTTGGATTTTAGGCACTACGGACTGCCAGTAACAGACCACCGAAAAACACTTCTCAAGATCATAACATATGTATCCATCCATTTGTGGATGCGTTGGTGCGACCCTCCGTCCCTCCATCTGTCTATGATTACGTCACTCATAGGAAAATGCTATTACTGTTGTTCGTGTGCTATAATAAGCTAATTATGTTGAATCCATCCACACCAAAATATCCCCTTCATGGGACAATTATGTTGGAAATCTTCGTGTTGAATCCTGGGAAGATACCTTAGTGTTTAACAGACATTTCGTATCACAGATACACGGACGTTTGTGGGAGGGGGAATTTTAGGATAATTTAGATGTTCTCAAAAATGGTTCAAATGATTTTTATAAAATTACCTTACGTGCCTATAAGATATTTTAACGATACAAGAAATGTATGTCTTGAATTTTTTTGGGAATGTCATCTATATTGTGGATGACTTATATGCACTACTCGAAAACCTAAGAAACAAACAACATCGTACTCACAAAATATGTGGACTATATTAACACATACAGTTTATATCTGACTTTTGTGTGAAATAAACCATTTCGAAGATGTTTCTTGTTATTTGAATGTTGCAATACTCATACATTTCTCAAATAGGAAGCCATTATTCATTTTGTAACTCTTGGCCAGGCATAAGGAACGGAATTTCAATGGCAACACTAATGACCAGATCTTTAAAGAGCTGACTGTCGCCTAAGTCTATTGCATTCTTATATGCTCCTTATACCTACATGAAAGTTAGAGATAAGATAATGTTTATTTCCATTAACATAAAAGAGAAATAAACATTTTAAGAACAGTTTTTCAAGAAAGATTGTCATGTGACAGCTTCGCATCAAACTTCTTAAACTGTTATTCATAAACTACTATCAAATTCTTATTTTTTCTGGATTATTTACGACAAGTATTGCCCAGAATGTAAGTGAATTATGACTTAAATGCTTATTTAATTTCCTTCTTCATGGGTCACATCGGACAAAGAACGAAATGCGTGAAATGATGCTCAAATGTACCCAGGGTTCCATAGTGCTCAGGGTTGCCCTACTGTCAATGAGATAAGGGAAAACCTCGTAAAAAGCATATTAAGATGAGTCAACCTTACCTAGATTCGAATTCGAGAATCTCTTGAAGTTGAGACAGACACGCTACCCTACACCACAGTGGCGGGCTAAAATAACACAAAAATACTTACAGTAGCGATACTCGTAAATACAACCCACTTAGCGTATGTATTGTCGC
>CM060955.1:76257136-76302136 GCA_030765055.1 Mantis religiosa
TTGTGACGATTATTTTTAAGAATACAATATAGAAGGTATTTAAATGTCTTCAGCAGCACGAGGGAAATGTTTATCACTGCATAACAATTTCTGTATATAAATAGGTAATTAACATATTAAATCTATAGAACTGCTTTTGTGAATTTAAGGGTTGGCTAAGGTTAGTAATGTCAGCAATTTATCTCACAATACCAATATGAGCTGTCTACCATTGCCGCGTTATATTCTCTAGTGTCATTTACCCTCTTCATGTTTTTCTAACCAAATCCGTGCATTCAAACGTATACGTTTGATTACGCCCAAAACCCGATGAAATGTCGATGACAGTTATGTTAGTTCATGGCGTAATTAAGAATCTCGTGTTGTGAAACAAAATTATAAAATAGTAGAGCCAGAATGAAAAATTCAATGCCATAGCCGGCATTTGAACCACGGATTTTCTGGTCTCCGTCCAGCCGCTCTAAACCATTGAGCTACTATGGCCAATGTGCCAACATGACAGTTGAAGAATTTAATGTCATGTTGGCACGTTGGCCATAGTAGCAAAATGGTTTAGAACGGCTGGACGGAGACCAGAACATCCGTGGTTCAAATCCCGGCTATGATATTGAATTTTTCAGTCTGGCTCTACCCTTTCACAGTGCGTCCTACCACGGCTAGTGTGAAAGAACAATTAATTTCCTTTAATTGTACCTAATAGTGGTCCGAACTATAAAACCCGGGCCTTAAAGTACTTACAGCATAGAAGTCGCCATTAAGGTAGTTGTCTCATGTGTTTATGAGAACTCCTGGTGGTTTACCGGAAAAAATACGAGTCTGTTGGAGAATTTAATGTCATGTTGGCACGTTGGCCATAGTAGCTCAATGTTTTAGAGCGGCTGGACGGACACCAGAAGATCCGTGGTTCAAATCCCGGCTATGGCATTGAATTTTTCAGTCTGGCTCTACTCTTTCACAGTACGTCCTTCAAAGGGCTAGTGTGAAAGAATTAATTTCCTCCATTATAAAATTTCAGACAAATTGTATCTCAAACTTTGTGACTAAAGGTTTGAGATATTTCCCATTTTCTCCACAAATGAACTGGTAAATAAATTAGGTGATATCTCTTTTATCCAGAAAAGTAGATGGTAATTGGACTTCAATATTTATTCTCTAGATTAATAAAAATAAAATCACCATATGTATGTATTCTTTGATTTTGGCCAGTGTTCCGTTTAAAATGGAACGATCCAATTGCCGGAAAGTTGAGTCAGACTGAAAACTTCAACGCCATAGCCGGATTTGAACCAAGAATGTTCCAGTTTCCGTCCGGCTGCTGTTAACCATTGAGCTACAATGGCCGACGTGCCAGCACGGCTTTAAATTCTCCAACTGAGTCGGAAAAACTCTTCTTTTTCCCGGTAAACCACTAGGAGTTTTCATAAACACATGAGAAAACTACCTTAAGGCGACCTACTATACTGTAAGTACTTTAAGGCCCGGGCTTTATAGTTCGGACCAGTATTATGTCAGTTAATGGCACTTCATTGTTCTTTCACACTAGCCGTGTTTAGGACGCAATATGGAAAGGTAGAGCCAGACTGAAAAATTCGATGCCATAGCCGGGATTTCAACCAAGGATCTTCCGGTCTCCGTCCGGTTGTTCTTAACCATTGAGCTATCAGTGTGAAATAATTAATTTACATTAATTGACCTAATAGAGAGCTGAACGATAAATCCCGGGACTTGAAGTATAGTGTGATGCATATAACTCTGAACCATTTCAATAGGTCATAACTTTTGAACCAACAATAAGACACGTGCAACTTTGGGACAATATTGGAAGATTACATAACACTATATATATCTCAGAGAAAATGTTGAAAGTGTCTTCCACCAGCTTGCACTTGTCTCACCATATTCTGTGAAGTTTTACGGAGAGTATCCTCGCCAATGTCGCTTATTTCGGTTCGAATGGATTCCTTGAGAACATCAATTGTCTGTGGTCTATTCTTGTACACTCTATTTTTAGATACTACCACAAGAAAAACATATCTGGTGAGGTTAGGTCAGGGGATTTGGGGGCACACAGACCTTTTGAGATTATTCGATTATCAACGAAACTGATCACAAGTTGCATGGTGTCATTAGATGCTCCATATTGCTGCAAATAACCTTCTCTTAATTCGATATCATCTTCGTAAAACTTAGAGAATATGGTGAGACGAATGCAAGCATATATAGATGCTGGTGGAGGATACTTCCAATATTTACTCTGAGATGTAAATAGTGTAATGTAATCTCCCAATTGTGTATTATATTCTCCCAAAGCTGCACGTGTGTCCTATTATTGGTTCAAAAGTTATGGCCTATTGAAATGGTTCAGGTTTATTTGGATCGCACTATACTTACAGCATAATAAGTTGCAACTAAGGTCGTTGTCTCATGTGTTTATGACAACTCCTAATCGTTTACCGGAAAAAACAAGAGTAATTTGACGAATTTAATGCTGTGATGGCACGTTGGTCATGGTAGCTCATTGGTTAAGAGCATCCGGACGGAGACCGGTAGATCCTTGGTTCAAATCCCGGCTATGGCATTGAATTTTCAGTCCGGCTATATATTTCCATATTGCGTCTTACACACGGCTAGTGTGAAAGAACAATTAATTTCTGACCCAATTTCTGTTTTAATATCACATATAAATAAAAAATTGAAAAAGGATTAACTATAGTTTGAGCCAAAGTGGATCTAATATAAATTTGTTGATGCTGTAGAAACTGCAGCGGAATAGTGAAAAAAAGTGCTTAACACGAGTAGAATATCTTAATATACATGTATAAGGAAAATTTAAGCTTATAGTACAACGTGCGCACAGCTTTTAATTAAACTTCCAAATACATCGGCTATTTACACTTTCAAGTGCAAAAGCTCGCATCATTTCCCATGAAAAAATTCTCTTCCATTCAGATTTTATCGTGTATTGAGCGTAACTTCGCTGAAATGTGAAGTTGCCACTTGAAAACGTGCAAGTTGTGGAGAGCTGAACTTTTTCATTTAAACGCAAGTTTAAAAGCAGAAGGCTTGGCTCCCAAGTCGATAGTGTAGGAAGTTGGCACCGCTGACAGAATGTTCGCTTGGGAGAACTTACAAGCGACAATTCACTGGAGATTTGCACCCAACTTTTGCTCCTTGCATCGCCCTCACTGCCTTCTTAAGGGAACCAGAAAGTGTATGATGAATCATAAACAAACATTCGATTTTGGAACTGTATATTCATGTTTTGAGACACATATCATAGATGAGTTTTCTTTTTCTTAGCTGCTTATTTCTCTGTAGCTTTCTCTACGTTCTCCTGCACTTGTGGTAAACCCGCATACCAGTGTTAAATTGATTGGGTTCTAATTGGAGCTAGTAGTTCTCTTATCCTCAGGTGAATGGTTGTAGGAAATGGATTTTGGTGACTGTTGGCTACTCAGTCGTATTAATAACACTTTGTTTGTTGCAGAATTCTTTGGTATAATTCCTATTAAGTTTGCTTATCGACTTGGATCGGTGACCAGTTGTTAGTAAAATTCCTAACATAAATTCAATTTTACTTGAAACCCTAGATTATTTGTTTAAATTTACTTCCGCGCAGTTTATATTTCTTCTTTATACGGTGACTACTTTGCTCTAATAAACTTCTAATTCTGCTTCAACTTACGCTGGTTGCGCTATTTTTAACTTCCCTACATTTCAGACTTATAAATCTTCGCTTCTATTCTTAACGCTCATGAACACGTCCTTCCTGTCGTAGTATCACCTTTTAAGCAAGTTTTTCTTACTTCACGATTCAGTTCGAACCTTATTCTGACCCCCTCTCTAACTTTACCAAACTAGCTCACCATTCTCAAATGTTACATTATTATTGGTTTCTCATTTATTTTGAATTTTCGCATTGGTTTGCAAAACTCATCTAACTCATTGACGTTCAGTCCACCCTGAGTTGGGGAACGCCTACCCTGAGTTGTTTGTAACGGTATACATCGTTATCAAATCAGCGAAGTAAATCCGTTTAGCGTTCATGCTCAACTGCATTTTGAAAGCCCCTTGGCATTCCTGGCTGGAAATGTTCTATAGTTCTCAGACATTGAACTTTTACTAGCACAAATAAGATAACGGTTCTTCCTTCCTGTCTCTCCGACATGTACATATTTGTACAAAAACATTTTCTCTTTCTTGCCTGGATGCTAGTATGTATGCTATACTAAATTATATTCTTCCCTTCTTATTCTTTAAGTCAACCGCTATTTTAATCATTACTCTATCCATTCTAATTTCATATTATTATAACAAGATTTTATATTAGTTTAGCAAAGCATTTTTTAATTAATTTATCTTCTTTTTTAATTATCCGATTTCGATTAATTCGCCGCCTCCTAATCGCTGCCTGATACTGCGGTTACACACTACATAATAGACAGACGAAATATTGCATTTTATCTAACAATTCGATTGGTAATTCATCGGAAATACATGTTCTGAGGCTCCTTTAAACCGTACTTAACATAAATAATGTATTAAGGAAATATATATTTTTGTGTCATATGATTATTGTATCTCTTACAGTACACAGTTATGCAAAAGCCATTCAAAATTCAATCTGAATGAAATAACTAACGAGGACATTCTCAAATTTTTTTTTCAAAAAATACATTTCATTTGATATTAATATATTTTAAACATGCATTATTTTAACATTTTTAAAAGAAATCAAACGTTTAAAAGCATTTCTTCTAGAGGACAATCTAAGCGTATTATCCTGGAAGTCTTCGTGTCGCATCCTTGATCAGACTTACAGCCAGCTCCTGATAAGAAGCTTCAACTTGCATAAGCAAGCCCATTCTTTGCACGATACCTCCATAGAGAACATGCTACCACAGACGCAGCAGAAATGTTCATACAACTACGCATCCATTTGAAAATAGTCTTGTATCAGAAAGATATGGCATTAAGCTGTGGGTATCAACCAAGCGGGCACTATCTAGGAGGAAAACTACAACTACTATGTGTTTCAAATGGGAAGGTGTTTGTCCTTGAACACTACTAAGTGAGCAACCAATCGGAGTCCTGCGGTGTTGTCGTATTGCATTCCCGCTAAGTGTTGTGTGACGAGCGCCAACCTAATCAATCTGTATGAAATACTATTCGTGCTAAGACAAACATTCAGATTTTGTCGAAACTGATCCATGTGGAAGGTAGAGAGCAATGTATCTAACAAAACTGAAAACCCCATATTTTTAGCTCAAACAGTTTTTCTAATACAAATAAATAAGCCACTATTACCTGTATTATAAAAATAAATCGCGACGTAAGCAGTTTATGAATATCATTATTGGTTGGCATGTATGCGTGTACGTATATTTGTAATTACTCAGAACTGAAACGTAAATGTTTGACATGACGTGATAAAACAATTACTTTGAATAATCCAATTCGAGCGAGAGGAAACAATAAATTTCCTGCTGCACTGGCACAACGTGTCTGGTCACATTATACCTTTGTTTATGAATGGTTCGTAATCTCCATTTACTCTAGAGGTGTGTATGTACGTACATATACTTTTCATTACTCATAACTGAAATTTAAACTACTGACATGACGGATAAAAGAATTACTGTGAATAAGTCAAGGTGTTATATTCGAGAAAGAGCAAACACTTCATTTCCTGTTAGCCTGTGGAACGCTGAATGCTTATGTTTGTGAATGAATGCTGGACAAGAAGTGTTTATTTACTCTGGAGAGTTCAAATCAATATTATTCAGTTGTTCTTTACACAACAGTAGGGTAAGAATTAAATAGTGCAATGGCTTCTTGTGGTGAATTTAGTGGCGAGTCATAAAGGCAGGTATTACGAAGTCACGCTCGAAGTATTATTTTTAAGGTGTACGCGTTCCTCAAAAATTTTTCGGAAACAGAAACTAAAAATTAATTATTGCAAAAAGTACTTCCGTTTAAAAACACGGAAAAAGTGTATCAGCTGGATCAACTTGCAATTGAAACGGGAAACGAGATAATACGCCTCCCGCCTTACCACTGCCAACATATTCCAGTTGAGTTGGTGTGGGCTCAAATAAAAATGGAGGTTGCAAACAGAAATAATACTTTTAAACTAACGGGCGTTGAACGACTTGTTCACGAAGAAATTGACAAGGTAACACAACAGGACTGGGAAAACTGCGTGAGGTATGCAGAAAACATTCAAGAAGACGATGTTAAGAAAGAAATAGCACGTGATGAGATTTTGGAGCCTATAATCATAAATTTGCAATACTCAGACAATGAAGACAGTGACAATGACCAATTGTCTCTTGACATAGGTGACATTGACAGCGATACGGAAGAGCCATTGGCAGTTCCATTGGATTAGAAGAACAGATAATTCATAATCTATAATTATAATTAAAGTATTTTAAAATATACATAATTTGCGAAAATGCTTTTTCCAATTTGGATTTTGGCAAGTGCATCATTGTAAAAGTTTGTAAAATATAATTTGCTTACCCTTACGTCTGCGCCAGGCAGAGCTGCATGTTATATGAGTATGCGAGAGAGAGAGAGAGAGAGAGAGAGAGAGAGAGAGAGAGAGAGAGGGGGGGGGGAATATAAAAGGAGTGTGGTAACAATCTGGCAACACTGAGTGCGATACGGCATCTGATTAGCTGGACTCCAGAACTCTTCCCATTTGAAACACATAATAGACTGCCGATTAACAAAAATGTTTAGGGCTATTATTGGAACATGGCATCTTATTAAAGAACGAAGACATGTGCAAGAAAGTGAACTTCTGCAACTTCAAGATTTTGACAACATAATTGGAATGCACCAAATGTCAGCTGCAGCCCAAAAAGCAAATCTAACTTTCAAGCTAAACCCGCGAAATCGTATAGCAAATGCCATGTTAAAGTTCAAGCAAGTTTAAATGCTAATATATTAATGACTTATTTTAGTAACGAAAATATAAAAGGATAATAAGGTTTTTGTGCATTACAAGAACCTTGAAATTGAAGGGAAATTTCATTTGTTACTAATGACAATGTATCTGAGTTACTGAGACAATAATTAATGAGATATTATTTTAAGCTTACTTACAATTACCTCCTTCGGAATCGACCATACAAGTGATCCCCCAGATCGGGTAATATTGACTCAAAGTTGTATAAAAATACATTACCCTGCTCGTAACGTTTATTAGTAAGCAATTATTTGTTAGAATTTATCGTTAGCGAATAAGTTAATCCCACAATTTACTTAGGCAGGGCTACACTGAAAATTCGCCGAAAATGTTGACAATGATGGAATTTTCTTTTTTGATATTTTTTGGCAGCTTAGGGTATGTAGTAATAGATGACTATTTTTGTCATTTGCACTATTTGCACTATTTTAGGGTATCACGTGGCAATTTAAAGAGACCTTTAACAATCGTTAATGGTAACAATTATTATTATAAAATTAATTTACTGAGAAACATTTTCTACCACTTTCCAGTACACAAAATGCCTCACGCGTCAAAGTTTTTCATTTAAATTGGTGAAAATTACAGGACAGGTCCATAATATGTAAATAAGAAACTTCACATTCCCCTTTTTTGTTAATGCTCATGTTTTGAAAATTATATGCTGTTAAGGAATGAAAACCGTTAATATTTTCAAAATATTGAGAGTTAACACATGGAAAATATTTTAGAACAAATGCTACTAGAATATTCAAAAAAATAAGAATGAGGTTCTCTTAAAATTGTTCTGTACTAGCAGAAACAAAAATTCAACTTAAAAGCTCAAATTTTTTGACGCGTAGAACTATTTATATGGCGAGTAATTTTTACAACATTTTCACAAAAGTAATAAATAAATAATGAACTATTTGGTGTAACAACATGACAATTTGCATGCAAGTTTAAAATGATACTCTGATATTTAGTTAAATTTTCATAATGGTAGGCTTATTGTTATAGACCTTGGAATTTTCAGTGTAGTCTTGCCTTAAAATTTATAAATTGAGAGATTGAGCTTTTATTTATGCACGCTCTTTAACTGCTGTTATATTCAGCGTCCCATTCTATACTGGGAATGATTAAGTACTCATGTTTCATGTGATTTCGCAATAGTGCGTCTTTACGTAAAGAAGTCACAGAGAGAAGAGTGGTCTTTAGTCTCAATGGAGGGGGCTGTGAATGCTGTATTTGATGGTTCAATGGGGTACAAAAGGGCAGCTAGTCAATTTCAAGTGCCACAAACAACTCTTGAACGCAGCGTTAAGAATAAACGAGATAATCCTGATTATGGTGTTCTCACAGGCTGCAGCCTCTAGATGTTTCTTTCTTGAAACCACTAATCAAATATTATGAGGATGAAATTCGCTCCTGGGTTAGATCTAATCCAGGAAAATTCGTGACACTGTTTCAGGTTGCATCATTGGTGCCAGTTATATGCGAGCCTCAACAACGAGCACGGCAGTCAATGGGTTTCAAAAAAACAGGAATATGCTCTGTGAACGTCAATGTGTTTAATGATACTGATTTCCTACCGCCCAAAACGACAGATATTGAGCTTTCTTCTGGAGTTCCTGATGATGTTAATCCTTAAAGTTCTGAGATGTCCGTTGTCTCTGGTTCACCTATGGGGAAAGAAAACATTGAGATGCGAAGCTGCAGTATTTTCCAGAGTTTCAGCCCAGACAATATCACACCTATTACAAAGGTAGATCAGAAAAACAAGAGTTTGGAAAAACATGGGGAAAAGCACAATACTGACAACATGACATTATGAAGAAGCGCTATTGAATGCGGGACAAGAAGAAATGAATGAACGACTTGTAAAAAGACGTCTTGCTCTGCCAGAAAGCGAAACAAAATGTAAATCATTGAAAGGTAGGTCTAGATGTCCTAATGCTCCTGTATCCAAACGTCCCAGAAGTCATCTGTGTGCTGGTAACAGGAAAGAAGTGGCAAAAGACGACGAAGGTGATTGTCTTTACTGCCACGCTTATTCAGAAGGAGGGTGGGTTAGACATCCCTGCTGCCTGCAGTTGGCTCATAATTCTTGTGCAGGTGTCGAAAGTGATGATGAAGAGGTACATATTTGTGCATATTGTGAGAAATGAACTAAATATAAAAGAAATAAGAAAACTGTTTAAAAATTGGTCAAAGAAATAATACCCCTTACTGCCCCACCTATGGGGCAAAACGGGGCAAATGTACTAATTCTGTTTTTGACGTGATAGCTACTCCAATTTGTTGCGAGTGTATATTTAATTTATGTTTTTCAGGTAATGCAATAATAAACAAATTTACATTACCAAAACACAATTTCTAAATGTTCATATGTGAAATATAGATGCACAAATATTAAGTACCCTGTCCTGCCCCATGTTCTCCTAAATGTATTCAAACAAATGAGTGTGTAGCCGCATGTTTTACAGAACATTTACTATTCATATTCTCACTATAAGGGTATAGCTTGTCTTATTTATAGATTACTCAACCAACAAAGTCCAAACTTGTTTTCACGTCCCATGATCTGACGATATAAAACATGAAAATGTCCTATATAAAAATCCAAGCTTCATTGCTCTCATATTTCACGTAAGTCGTATAGTGAATATTTTATATCCTTTTGGTTTTCAAGGAACAGTAGCCCGAGGTAACACCCAACGACCAACTGGACAGAAATATTTCTTTCATTTTGCAGTCAGACCATGCCATCACAGCAATGTGATTATCAAGGCGACGAGTAGCTACCAGGTTCAAGGCTCGAATCCTCTTACGCATTGCATGGCAGATATCTCAGATGTGTTAACTGACTGAATAGCAATGGAATCCCGGGCATTGTGTCATTGTCAGGTGTGATAGAGATAGCTCAGTGGGCATTAGATCAATGTACTGTGACGTCACTACGAACTGCATGCTCAACCATTTATCATTTCTGCATGAAGAATGGCTAAGCCACTGTGTACATTAGTGTCAGCACTTTAGTTCCCGAAATGCAGAGGGTCGTTTCATCTTTCATTAGTGTGATGTAAGTTTCAGAAATATGAAAACCATTAGTACTAGTAATAAAAATATGTGAATATTTGTTGCATATTTTGTACCACGTCATCGGAGTAGACGAAATATTGCCCTTGGTTAATTTAGAGCAAATGGAGATCGCAACAATTGAAATTCGTTTCACACACATACACACATTTATTTTTATCATAGTATGCATTTGCCTTTTTAGCTTTTTTATAATGAGAATGTGTGCTAAGATATCACTCTCTTGTTTTAAACTAGGATAAAACAATACAAATCAAAGTATAGGTAAACAGTACCAACTTGTGTTTGCACTAAGACAAATAATGCAAAATCAGTGATGTAAAGTGATGAACTTCAATTGAGTCTGAATTTCAATAATAATTATCAGCAACATCATCCACAGGGTTTAAGCCTAAAATTATTTGTTTTGTTCTATTTATAGAACAGCCTTTAACTACAGTGATCCTATCGGCGCCCGTTCTAATTTGGAACATATTGATGGTGTTAACTCGTAAACATTGGGTTGCATCATTAGATCACGCACACATTCGCACCATTCATATTTCCAGACTCTGGAGAAGATGGCGAATCATCTTGGTTGGAAGAAAATCCCCACCACCAGCCAGGAATCGAACCCGGGACCCCTGGCACGGCAGGCAGATGCTCTACCGACTGAGATGTTATTGTAGCCGTATCTTCCTTGGTCTGCTAATGCTTGTTTTCCTTTTGGAGTTATAATTCAAGAACTATTTTGGTACGCGATGATCGTCCATTCTTTCCACTGCTCTTTCCAGTTGGTTCTATATTAATTTATGAATTTTTATACATGTACAACTTTGAAATCAAGTGTATCATTTCCCATTTTTCTTCACCAAAGGATGCACAAAAGGTATTGATTAATGACAACACTTAGAATAGTATTCATTGAGTTAATACCAGTAAATGTAATTTTACTCACTTCAAACATTTGATATTATTCTCAATAAAGAGTTCCATTGATGTGAATCATAATGTTATATCTCCAAGCAAAGCAAAATTTTATATGACACATAAATAAAATATACCAGGTGAATCATCTGCCCCTATTTATTTTTTAATCTATGCAACGTGCTAAACGACATATGTGACTTATGCCTTTCTTGAATGCCTTCTAATGGATGATTTGCACAACAGCTTATAGAGCAGGGGTAGATAACTCAGTGTATAAGTGTTGTATGGGACAGAAAGCAAACACTATGTTTGTCGATTCCAAAAACATTTTACCCAGATACAGAGATTTCCAGTAACAATTTTAACGAGTTTGCAAACTTTTATTCATTAGCACACATTCGCAAACACCTTTAAACACGCTCCTGAAAGAACAGTTACTTAAGTGGAGAAGTTCTACTCTCATTAGTCCTGGACTCATAGGACCAAGGGCCCAAGCCTCCTTCTACCCGGGACCGATGGATACTCCAGGTCCTTTTCCATAGGGCAATGCCTGATTTCTTAAAAGCCCCCCCCCCCCCGCTGAGCACAACGTCAAGACGGGATGGAAGTGGATACGCCACTTAAGCGCATCAACCCCACAGGGAACACTACCGAAAACCTCGGTGGAGCCACCTGGTGATCTAGCACACCTCTAGCTCTGCAAGCTAGTACTCGGTACTTATGAGACAACCATCTACCCCCTCCGGGCGGCCGTAGCCTGGCCGGAGGTACCCAATTCCCCGTGGGTGTCGGGAACACACTGTCCCCTGGAGTCCAACCCAATCCGAACAACTCCCATTCAGAGAGGGGCTCGAATGTTCGGCCCGAGGTTCCTCTAGTAACGCCAGAGGTACCACGAGTGCTAAGGGTCCGCAGTGCCCGCACCTCAACAGCTACCTACGGGAGCTCCTGATGGATCAGTTATTGCCAGAGGTTCTACTCCCATTAGTCCTGGAACCATGGGACCAAGGACTCGGGCCTCCTTCAACCAGGAAGTTACCGAGCTATCCCAAAAGGGCGCCCGGCTTCTCCGTGGGGCTTTCCATAGGGCAAGACCTAGAGACTAACAAGGACCCCCCCCCCCATCTGGTCCTGTGGACTCAAGACAGTATGGAAGTAGATACGCCACTTACGCGCGCCATCACCAAAATGGGAAGGCTACCGATATGACCTCGGTGGGGCCGTCTGGTGATCTAGCACACCTTCTACTAGCTATGCTGACTAGTACGCGGGAAAATTAATGGCTTCCCTCAACCCCGTTCGGAGACGTACCCGATCTCCCACGGGTATCGGGAACCACTGCCCCCTCGAGTCCGACCCAATCCGAACAACTCCCAATCAGGGAGGGGCTCGGCAGTTAGGCCCGAGGTTCCTCTAGTAACGTCAGAGGTATCACGATTGCTAGGGGTCCGCAGCGCCCGCACCACGGCAGCTGAAGAGGACGGATCCCCTCCCCTACGGGGCTCCTGAAGGAACAACCTATCGCATGCATCAGTAGACAATAACATTGGAATATACAATAGCAGATATATACAGTGGTACCAATTGGATTTAAATCTTCAACCATCAATATTTACGTCACGTCAAAAAGTGCTAAGAGTTAGGTACATTGTTTCCCATTGTGTCACAAATTACGGCTGTTTTAGCTCATACAGAAATAGTAATGGCGGATGCAGTTTTCTACTAAAACTACCAAAACGAGCTCAATACATGGTATGAAACTGTAAAAACGGTGTACGGATCCGAGTTGGGGTGGGGGGGGGGTCTGAGTTCTGCGGTTACTTAATCGTATAGAAACGTCCAATCACAAAGAAACATTGACCAAATGACATTATACAAGTTACTGCACCGCTGGGTTCAAATCCTTCGTGTTCAGCTCAGAAATTGTACTACCCTTTATTTTTACCTCTTATGGCCTGTAATTTGATATTATGATACAAATAACTTTTTATAACATTATACGTGTTTATAAAATATAATTATCGCCATGTTTTTCACTGGAAGATAGATATAAATTTATAGTTCATAGTAAATACTTATTATGGTCGGTATTATGCTTGACCCATTCAACTAAGTTTCAAACAATTCACAAATTCAAGGTGACTTTAGCTATTTGCGCCTTCGTCAGTGCGTGGTAGGAAAGAACGCTTCATTATCTTACCGTCGGGGGTCGTCATTTTGTACATTTACTGCGTTGTTGAAATCCACACTCTTTCACAATTTATTTTTCTGTTTATCTAATCGAGAACTTAACATGTTCACAACTCTTTTGTTAGTAGAAGTGAAAATAAAGATTGAAGTACGAAACAAAAACTATTAGATTTATACTCCTGAAAGTGGGAGCTATTTACGTAATAGATACGGTACAGATTATAAATGGTCACAAAGTTAAGCATGATCCCCAATTATCGGATTGTCATTCTTGTTTCTTTGGCTCACAAAAGAAACAGTAGCAACAATAAATAAATTAGTAACTAAAATACAAACAATAAAGACAAGGAGAAAGGAAGAAAAACCGAAACAATGTGACGTCGTTTGGAACCTAGCCCTTGCATCACCCTACTCCACCAACTAACCATCTCGGCCAACTGCTACATATTCTATGTCACTCTTCGGGAAAGCATTCGTTTATCACCATGGTATGAAAAACCGTCGTTTATTTAAGCTTTTCGAAGCTTCTTGGTTTTTATTTAGGGCTGTAAGTATTAATGCTGGGTGCGTATATTACCGAATAGAAGGGCAGAGCTGCAATAACAGCTTTTGTGCTGAAAGGGTCAATGTTTTCACATTGTACTGTAAACTGTGGGTTGCATAGATAAGAATAAATAGGGGCATTTGACTCACCTGTTATATGCAGAAATAAAAAGTATATAAACCAGGGGTGGCTGGTGAGGCATTGTATTGGCGGTGCCATAAATAAATGAATAGATAATTAGATAAACAAACAAATAAACAAATAAATAAATAAATAAATAGATAAATAAATAAATAAATAATGAATAAATAAAAATAAATAAATAAGGGTTGTTAAATATAAATATGTGTAGCAATTTCAAACGATTTAAGTAATGTTAGCAATTATCCATCCCATTTTCTAATATACTGTGCCAAACAGAAGGTACAGGGAAACGGAAATAGATATTTATTACATCCGTACTCTTGTTACGCACATATGTAACGAGCATAGTAAAAGTTTGATAATAGAATTCATGGAGAATGTGATACGAAGCGTTTGTGTACGATTTCGCGACAGAGAGACAGGCATCTAGTCCCGTGCTTTACTGCACTCTGGCGGATAAAGCGTAACTTATGCGCCAGAGAAATCTCGGCACTACCTGCTCCCATAAGAAGCCGTGTATAAGCAGATATCCTAGCCCTTAACACAGGCGCTTATGAGCATAGACGGTGCCGTTCTGGAATCGGCACCAAGCCACACAAAACAATCAGGACAGAGCGCTTGTGTTTAACGCGCCTATTCACACGAGGAAGCAGACACTCAGAAATTATCTTTTTGCGCAATTCCTATACACTTCTCTTTCTTTCCTTTTCATAAGATGGTGCCATGGTACAGTGGCACTACCTCAGAAGCCGCCCCTGATATAAACAAACATTATCAGTTAATGCAATGTACAACTAAACATTGTAATTTTAAATTTTCTCAATGTAGCTGTTTTTGTCTTACTTAAATACTGAATGTTTTTAAATTACGTCTATCATTTACTTTAATTTAAAAATATTTCGTCTTGAAACAGTAGAATTTCAAAACAAATTTTAAGAAACCATGATAGTTGCTTGATATCATAAAACATTTTCATGTATTTTCTAGTAGTTACAGTTCAAGAGAAAACTATAACTTGAAAATATCATAGGTATATGTTTAATATATGATGTAGTTTCTTATTTCCTTGAAGATTAATAATTCAAATATATTTAGCAGTAGAATTATATATTTAACAAGATAAACAGCGGCATGAATGAATATTAGTTATTGAACACATAAGATTTCATTTTGTCTTTCACTAATAATTCTCAAAATAATCCAACCCTACACATAAATACAATTTTTGTTTTCATAATGCATTATTTACTTCTAGTTGTCTTTCATAGTCTTTCCATAGAGATCTACAACTTGTCACACTGGACGATTATGGCCCCACTAGTGTCTGAAGCATATGAATATCTTGTTCTTAGTTTTGCATTCTGCTTCCAGTGCATGGATCCCTTCTGCTGGTTGACTGAATCCGTCATGATGAAGCCTTGCTTCGTGTAGCGCTCATTTCCACGTTGTTCTTGCTGTTCATGTGCTTTCTTGGAGCCTTTTCTTTAATACTCTGTCACTCAGTGACACAGAGTAGCACAGAATGGTATAGGATGCACGTGAACAGGACTTCGTGTCTCAGCTTTCTGTTTAGTAACTTGTCTAGGAATATACATTTAAATACCTAGAAGGTATTTCACACTGAGCTGCACGTCGATTTTTTATTTATTTTTTTATTTTTCTTGCTTAGAAGAAAGGATACCAAAATCTTTATTAAAACATCGTGGCTTGTTAAATATAAGTATTTGGTCCATAATATAAAATTTATAATTTGGTTTTGAAATTAACTTTTGAATAGTTTTGGTTACTTTTCACCAAATGACTGTATTACATACCCTTAGAAAGTAGAGTGTGGTCTATGGACTCGCCAGCGATCGTGCTGTACATTAGTCATGAAAGACGACTGTCGCAGAACAAAATTTCTAGTTCGCAAAAGCGTGTAATAAAATTACAGTGTTATGCACATGTTACTGTTAATCTTCGATATAGGTTAATTTCATTTATTAAAGTTCATGAAAGCTTTCTAGTGTTTGAAAATATGTCATGCGACCAGGCGCGGCTCTAGGTGAGTTGATTAGGTGACTCGGAGAATTGGCTAACCTAAATTCACAAAATGAGCATAACAAAAGCTCATTTTATACTCAAATAGTGGTTTTTAATTTCGATGGGGCTTCCCTCTTTATACGAACACAAAAGTTCCTTGAAATTACCTTAATTTAAAGAAACCTCGCTTTCGTTATGTCCACGAAATGTCATTTCTTGTCTTCTTCCCTAATGGGATATTGCCGTGGCTCAGTGGTTAGACCGTTTGACTCTCACCAAGGCGGCCCGGGTTCGATCCCAGGTGACCGCAAAGTGAGCTTTGTGGTGGACAACACGGCGCTGGGGCGGGTTTTCTCCGGGACCTCCGATTTCCCCCGCCTTCTCATTCCACCGGTGCTCCATCTTCATCTCATGTATCATGAGTGTCACCGCCTGCGGTGCCGTATATAGTAAAAGCGGGTGTTAAACACTACACATTTCATTTTCATTTGTGTGTTAAGCTTAACGTTCTCATTTATTTTACAATATACAGACGTGTGCGTTCCCGAAGAGCGTCTGCAATTTTGTTAGTGTTTTCCTCAGCTCCTTCAATCTGATACAATCATGTTCCTCATACCAACGAGTCTTAAATTTCCTGGTATATTCTGGAGATGCTCCTCCGCAATTTTTTTCTAAACATAACACTGGTGTTGGTCTACCGACATTTACCACGACGCATTTCTCATTTTTCCAAAAAGAAAAGGATGTTTGGAGTCTTGTGTTGGATTCATTGTAAATCCCTTAGGAATGAAAAATTAAACACGTCACATATCAGACAATAATCACTGATAACATAAAAGATTACGTTTGCACACAGGATGCAAACTGTTTATAAAGAGTAGCACGTGGCACGCGGGGCTCGCTTCAAGCGGGTTACCACTTCCACCAACAAATTTCCTTTTCAAATAAACAAGTTGGTGCGGAATATACGGCTTCTATGAGTCGAATCCGTAGCCATGGTAACCAGCAATGCATTCTGCCCCTCCAACTACTCATGTGTTATGGCCACCTTGGTCATTTAATAACCAATCACTAGTCGCGAAGTAAGCTAGCTGCATTATCGACAAGCGAGCGACAAGACAGCGCTTCCATTATAAAATATAACTTTGAGGACTTTTAAAAAAGAAAATTAAATGATATAACATAAAACATAACCATGTAAACTACTCAAAAACAGGTAGGTGACGGCGACTCAAACGCATTAAGAAAGAACCGGCTCTGTATGCGACGCATTCGACGGAATTCCTATGTGTATGCCACTTAAAGGAGAAGTAAAGTTGATATACCGGAATTTGTTATAAACGCTGAGCTTACGGTTTGCGCATGTAAACAGTAGAGCTAGTCTATTATAGTAGTAGCCCGCCTCGGTAGCGTGGTGGTAGAGTGTCTGCTTCACGTTCAAGAGGTCCCGAGCTCGAATATCGGTCAGGCTGAGTTAGCTATATAAGGTTTTTCTGGGGTTTTCCCTTATCCTGAAATGTCGGGTAACTCTAAGCTCAATGGACCTTGGGCTCATTTGAGCATCATTTCGTCCATTACATTCATCGTCCGATATGACTTAACGTTGGAGGACGTAAAATTACAAAAAAAAGGTAATTCTCTCGAATATATCACTTAATAGATGATAAGAGCCACATCTCTACTTTTTATGCTTTCCCTTTAAAATTCACCTGATCTCCTCAGTTGTATTATCGAACTTTGCAACAAAGTTGAGCTTTATATTTTCTTCGGATCAGTGATAAAAATTGGAGGAGAAGGAGTATGTCATTCACTAAAGCATTGACTTTATAGTTAAAATCGAATAAAATCAAGAAAATGTAGATTACTTTCCGTTTTCAAACCAAGATCAGAACTTGGAATCCTAAACTTATACTGTAGGGGATGTAGGATAAACCACAACAACAGGACTTCTTGAGTTTGCACAGTTGTTTATGTAGTTATTTAACATATAATCATTTTTATTTGTGAAAGTTGTCTTTTACCCTTTGATCTCAAAATGTTCTATTTAACGACACTCTCTGGAATTAAAGATTTTTATGGAAATTCATTGTTCTTTCTCACTAGCCGTGTGTAGGACGCACTATGAAAGGGTAGAGCCAGACTGAAAAATTCAATGACATAGCCGGGATTTGAACCATGGATCTTCTGGTTGCCGTCCAGCCGCTCTAACCCTTCAGCTACTATGGCCAACGTGAGTTCGTCCTACACACGGCTAGTGTGAAAGAACAATTAATTTCCATTAATTTACCTAATAGTGGTCCGAACTATAAAGCCCGGGCCTTAAAGTACTCGCAGCATAGGAAGTCGCCATTAAGGTAGTTGTCTCTTGTGTATATGAAAAGTCCTAGTGGTTTACCGGGATAACACGAGTCAGTTGGAGAATTTAATGTCCTGTCGGCACGTTGGCCATAGTAGCTCAAGGCTTAGAGCGGCTGGATGGCAACCAGAAGATCCGTGGTTCAAATTCCGGCTATGGTATTGAATTTTTCAGTCTGGCTCTACCCTTTCAAAGATTTTTATACTCGATCCTTCAGTAATACCAGAAAGAACTGTTGCACTCCCAACAGTTTCTCTAACCATTTGTCAACAAATTACATTTAGAAGTTTATTAATTTATTACACTATGTTAATATAACTAAATATTTACAGAAAGGGATTTATTACACATTTCATTGTAAACACGATTGGAACAAGAGATTACAAGCAAATCTTGTAAGAGCTGGTCGCTATATGATGGATTTCAAATTCTGTTACCTTTGCATGGACAAGGGAAGAAAATGAATGAATTGCAACTTAAAAAGTACAAGTATTTAAATACAAAACAACAACAAGGAATATCCCGGAAATGGTTCACTCCACAAAAACTGTTTCTGACATTAACTACCTGTTTCAATGACAATAAATGTTGAGTAGTAAGATGTCTTCTCATACAGTTTTACCAATTATACCAAAGTTATTCACACTAAGCACTTTAGAAGGCATTTTCGAAAATATAAAATATAATTTTATTTGTCATGGGAATGTTTTAAATATGTACTTTTAGTTCAGACTATTAGAACTGTTTTTGAGAAAATAAAAGTGTTCAATTATTTTTTCATGTAAAGGATAGTTTGGATGAAGAATTTCTTATAAAATGTTTGTGTGGTATACGCGGAGGATGTTGAGCAGCTGAACATAAGTAGAAACTTAGATATTTAAGGACTTTTAATTTTTCAGCTACTGCTCAGTCATACACCACAATTTTTTTTCTAAAATATTGTCACGGCAACGCACATAAAAGGCTCACGCAGAGCTTAACGCGGCTTGTTTACACAAAGGTACTGATAAAGATAACAGTCGGATAGTGTACACAAAAAGCCGGCAAATAAAGATAGCTGAGATAAAGGACTTGCCGGCACAGATAGGGTTTCTCGTTTGGAAGGATCTAGTGATATCTGGATTGACTGAGAACAGTGTTTTCTTGTTTGTCCCAGAAATCTCTCGAATTTATGAATGAGATATATAAAGGATTGTGACACGCCAGCGGACAGTTGTAAAACAGTCGCGGGAGTCGTGAGTAGTAAACAGTTGTAAAGACATGTAACAAGAGTGTTGTAAACAGTGGAAGTTAAATAAGCTGTTTGTTATTGACATCGACCTTAGTGTTGTAGATTGTGATATGTGATGTAATTCTGCTGCTACGAAGTGTGTTTCTACGCAAATAAAGAACATTTGGAATATCTGCAAATTGGAATTTTAATTCTACGAACCCACATAGTCACAATATATTTGTTTTCCCGTTCCTATGTGATTTTATTTCCGCTATCTACTTCATGATAATCTAAATAAAAATTGAAGAAATGATCTTATTATTAATATTTTTGTAGGTGCAAGAAGTGTATGGTATAAGAGTAGGCTTTAAGCAATAATCAAACCTTTTAATAGTTTTTCACTATATGATGCGTTTACTATTCTGTTTTTCTGCATGAGCAAGATTAAAAACCGATAAGGTATTTCTGTTTGAGAAAAATATAAGTATTGTAAGATTCAAACACATAAGAAGAAATATTTCGGAAATATACCCATCATAAAATATTCCTTTGATATAAATTGTATATTTTAACGGGATTTACATTTTAGTAAAGTAAGATTTAGTGTATATGTTACCGATAACCTGTTATGCAAAAAGTCACCTAAAAGAAAGAATCCTGAGGATGTACCCGAAAATACAATTTGTACGTCATATTATACTCGTATATATAATTTAATTACAGATTAAATATTCTAAACATATGGAAATTCAATCGAAATAGAGCCATTTATTAGAAAATTAAAATTAAAAAATTGTTACATAATCCAATTTTCGAGTCACACACAGACACACATGCACAGAACGTTTCGGAAACTACATTTTTGTATTCGGGAATTGCATGTCTTTCCAGTGAAATATCTATATGAAGGTTCTGGGCGGAATACAATACTTCCTTTACTTAGTATAGATGTATTAGATATGATAGGATAAAGGAAAATGCCCAATGTGTAGAGAATATGATACAAATTGCCTGTGTATAATATATTGCAAACAAACTAAGGTATGGAGGGAAATTTGGCAACAAAAGTGGAATGATTTTTAGGAAAGGGGCGGAAAAGGTGGTATGTAAAAGGACAAAATAATGTAAGAAATATAGATGATTATTTGGGGAAAGTCAGAGAGAAATGGCTACGAATGATTAAAAATAACCAACAATTAAGTTTAGGGAAACGGGAACGAGGGATGAATTAGAACAGAGGGCCATCACAACACGGAAAACCAGGAGTTGTGTGCATTCAGATCGAAATTTAAATCAAGCAGGTAGGACGGGTATATTGAATGTGAACAAGAAAGTTTGTTATTATGCGCTAGGACTGTGTAAAAGGTAATGCATTAATTTATGTATGTATGAATGAAAACAGATGAGAAGTAAATATTATATTCTACTATATGTAGCCGAGAAAGTAAAAGAGGAGAGGGAAGAAAGAAACAAACGAACAAACAAACGTATCATTTTGTATTTACATGAGCCTGAAGCAATATAATAGTAGCTAACACAATTATTTGATTAACTTCCATTACACAAGTAATCAAGTATTAATTTTGATTTAGATAATGCTTCATTAATTAATTTCTGGGTATCTTTCTCTTCCGTTTGTTTTACGCTTGCGTTAAGCAACAACTTAAATGAATGTCTGCACATCTGCAGCATCATAATTTCTTTCTCATTTACTATTAATGATTTTTACTCCAGGACCTTGATAAATGAGCACCTGCAAAGCTGCCCTAAATCTCTAATAAGCTTCGTAATTACGTTGCCACACATGAAACATTGTACATAGTTTGCGAACTTAGGGGCGGTAAGATTAAATCAACACCGCAGAGCAAACAGAGAACATCACATGCTTACCACCCTGGGGATAGAAGCAGGGACCTACCTGATTATTTCCTAATGTAAGATCACGAAGCTGAGGTATACTTACATTTAAGCCGCGCTTTCAGAAATCCAAGGATTATGTATTTGCCTTTCTTTTTTCTAATTCACCATTGTACGATACAAGAGCTATTTCTGAGTTTTTATTGTGACTAACAAGGCCCCTACTTTTTAAATATACCATTCTTTAATTTACTATTTGTTTTACTCAATTTTTTATTTCTGTTTCTCCTTACCCCTTCCCCCCACACACAAAAGATTTATACGTATCAATGTACGATACAAGAGCTATTTATGAGCTTTTATTGCGACTAACAAGGCCCCTACTTTTTAAACAGTGTTTATGAGAACTCCTAAGTGGTTTACCGGGAAAATACGAGTCAGTTGGAGAATTTGATGTCATATCGGCACGTTGGCCATAGTAGCACAATGGTAGTGCGGCTGGACGGAAACCAGAAGATCCGTGGTTCAAATCCCGGCTATGGCATTGAATTTTTCAGTCTGACTCTACGTTTCCACAATTGAGCCTACACACGGCCAGTGTGAAAGAATAATTAAGTTCCATTAATTAGACCTTTCTTTAATTTACGATTTGTTTTACTCAACTTTTTTTTTCTGTTTTTACTTTCCCCCCACACACAAAGGATTTATACGTATCATTGTACAATACAACAGCTATTTCTGAGTTTTTATTACGACTAACAAGGCCCCTACTTTTTTAAATAGACCTTTCTTTAATTTACGATTTGTTTTACTCAATTTGTTTTCTGTTTTTACTTCCCCCCCACACACAAAAGATTTATACGTATCAATGTATGATACCGCAGCTATTTATGAGTTTTTATTACGACTAACAAGGCCACTACTTTTTTAAATAGACCTTTCTTTAAATTACGATTTGTTTTATTCAATTGTTTTTCTGTTTTTACTTCCCCCTCCCCCCACACAAAAGATTTATACGTATCATCGTACAATACAACAGCTATTTCTGAGTTTTTATTACGACTAACAAGGCCCTTACTTTTTTATATAGACCTTTCTTTAATTTAAGATTTGTTTTACTCATTTTTTTTTTCTGTTTTTACTTCCCCCCCCACACACAAGGTTTATACGTATCATTGTACGATACAACAGATATTTCTGAGTTTTTATTACGACTAAAAAGGCCCCTACTCTTTTAAATAGACCTTTCTTTAATTAACGATCTGTTTTACTCAGATTTTGGTTTTTCGCTGTTTTACTCCCCCCCCCTCCCCGCACACACAAAAGATTTATACGGATATAAACGCCCGTGCCTGAATTAGCTCTACGCGACAGACAAACCAAAGCAAAACACTCTAGCAACCGCAACTACTGGCTTTACTTAACGTTCTCAAACATGTCACGTTGTTATATATGGAACACTTTCAGAATGCCTTGATTATGAAAAAAAATAACATTTATTTGTATAGAATGGCTACTTTATAATGTTTTGCTACATAATTGTTGTATAGGCTGTTCTATTTGTTCTAACGGTTCGCAAATCACCGTTATTTAAAGATTGTGTATTGACCCAAAAATTAATTTGACTACAGAAAATAAACGAGCTTTAGTTATTTTACGATTTCAAATCATTACTAATGTGGAAGAAATGTGAAGAAATTCTTAGAAGAACTAAATCTAGGACAACAGTTTATAATTAGTATTGAAAAATCCTTTGTTGCCACCTCAGAGGTGAATTTTGTGAAGGATTACTAAGAATTGGTTTTACTGATTAAAATATTGTGGCTGTTCGAGTTCTACTTAAAGAATATCTTAAAAATTTATTTAGGCGATATTGGACATATGTATGATGAGTGTGTCTGCCTCACGTTCAAGAGGTCCCGAGTTCGAATCTGGGTCAGGGTGAGTTACCTGGATAAGGCTTTTTGCGGTGTTTCCCTTATCCTGAAAGACGAATGTCGGGTAGCTGTATGATCTATGGACCCTGGACTCATTCGAGCATCATTTCATCCAATTCATTCACCGTCCGATATGACTTAAGGTTGGAGGATGTAAATTAAAAAAAAATGTATGAGCCAAATCCAAAATATTTTTCATCAGCAGTTACACGGTGTAAAATTTCATACAAACCGACCCCTAACCAAAAAAAGTCACTGCATTAAGCGGAGCTAAAATGCACAGTAAATATTCCAAATATGATAGTTATAAACCTTGGATTTATTGTTAGAATTCTGAAAAGTAAAGTCAATCGAACAGTGTCTAAGCCTACGAAAGGTCCGACGAATTTACAGTCTAGGAGTATTATAGCCAGCTTATATTTCTAAAACGGGTCACATTACTACTGAGGATTAAAAGACAGGCTTATTTTTATTGCCTATCGACCCAAAAGTATATTTACATAATGTTTTAAAAGGTTATGAAAAAGCCCAAAATAACAAATTGTTTAAGTCATAACAATTGATTTTCTCATACGGCGAATTTAACCGAGTACTCGTAGTTGGATATCCTAAAGGTCCCTTGGTACACAGCCTTGTACTACTACCTTGTGATTTCTTTCCCCTTTCAAAAATTAAATATTAAAATATATGAATCACTTTTTCATCACTAGATGAAGCAGCGGCAATTTATAAAACCTGTTTTCTAAAGTGCCTCAGAAAGAGTGCCACCATTGTTTTACATTGGTTCTATCGAATGAAAAAAAGATGTATTAAAGTTTTGAAAAACAAAAATATCATTCAACTTTTAGAAAGCTAATCCATGTTTGATGTTTTAATAAATTTCAGTATCTAATAGAACCTAATTAATATTTCTGTCTCGGGTGTAACTTAGAGTAATTAATTATTAATTAATGAATGGAACCGTCACATTAGTTTTGCTTACGTCTAGTCTTCATAATGCTGCGTAGTATTCAGTGAAAGCAAACTGGAGCGATGTGTACACGCACAAGTAGAAATGAAATAGGTACAGCTGTAAAAGGCAGTTAACTTACATCATCTTATATTTAAAGTGCCCGCCTCGGTAGCGTGAATGGTAGCGTGTTTGCCTCACGTTCAAGAGGTCTTGAGTTCGAATCTCGGTCAGGGTGAGTTACCTGTATAAGGTTTTTTCCGGGGTTTTCCCTTATCTTGAATGACGAAAGTCGGGTAACTCTAAGCTCCATGGACCCCGGATTCATTTGAGCATCATTTCACCCATTTCATTCATCGTCCGATATGACAAAGTTGGAGGACGTAAATTAAAAAAAAAAAATTATATTTCAAATGATTTTATATTGGTTTCCTCGAATACGAATTTGACACTGAATGAAAAGTGGCTTTATAGGTTACACATGAAAGAGGGACACCTAAACAATCATTTTTAGTTAATTGATGGAAATTAATCATTTCTCCATACTAGCCGTATATAGGCTAAGAGTCAACATAAAAATTCAATGCCATGGCCGGGATTTGAACCACGGATCTCCTGGTGTCCACCCAGTCTCTCTTACCCATTGAGCTACCATGGCCAACGTGCCGTTCTGATATTAAATTCTCCATTTGACTCAACCCCCAGGGGCCTACTTCGGTAGGTACGGGTTTGGCGCACCCGGGGTCCCGAGCCAACAGTCTTCCTCGTGAGGGCTCCTCTTCGTGGTTGAGGGAGACGGTCTATAGGCCCACACACGTGTAGGCCGTGTGTGGAGACCTGTGAAGAAGATTTTTGGATTCTTGTCTAGTTTGGAGTTTGAGATTTAGTGAACGAAATTTTTAGTAGGTTTTGATTGATGTTTTTTATGTACGTGTATTTTTAATAGGTTTTGTTACACTTGTATAGTTTTTAGAAAGTTTTATATCTGGCTTTTGCCATGACTAGTTTTTTAAAGGGCGTTGATGACCGCCGTAGTTGAGCGCCCTTATATATATCCATTTGACTCATATTTCCCCGGTAGAACACTAGGGGCTCTCGCATCCGAGATACACCGTTTGTGGTGACGTTGGCCATGGTAGCTCAAAGGGTAAGAGCGACTGGACGGAAACGGGGAGATCCGTGGTTCAAATCCTGGTCATGGCATTGGATTTTTCATGTTGACTCTATCTACCTAAACAATCAGTGTACACAGATTTATTGTAGCCTGCACCCCTTGCGGAAGGGATGAAGTGAAAGAATCACAGGAGGCTCCGGAAAAAGCAAACGGCCACAGGAATACGCGGAGGACACGAAAGTGTTTCAGGCTCAAAGAACCTGTCCGAGCATTCTAGAGAGCGATCTCGTGACCATGCTACAGCCCTTGAATGCCCACAGCATTTGCATCATTTTTATAAGTGTCTTAAGTAACGTCTAAAAATGAGAAAGATGAGAAACCATTCTAATATACACCTAACAAGCAATAACAACTATAAAAATCTGAAGATCAAAGTGGGCGTACGACGGAAAACGAACTCGGCAGCAACCTAATGCGAGAATCTCACTGGGTAGAAGTGGCTTTAGTGAGAGGCATATTCAATACTTCTGTTTTGACCAGTTCATTGAAATCCTACATTGCACCTTAATGAGTGTACAAGAACACTGTCAGATCCATAAAGCGCATTCGTTAGTTCTTAGGCATCGTACTTGCTTTGAATAAATGCTTTGTGACATTTTTAATAAGGCTTTATGGAAATATCAAAAGTACGCGCGTTTCAAATGTGTTTGACCTGTGGAATTTTCCATTAAAAGTGTGTCATTCTGAGAATTACGTAAAAGAACAGTAGCTTCATTCCGGCTCCACATAAACACGAAGTACTAATGGATTATTACATTAATATTATGACGATAATATGCTGAGTGCGTCACAAAAATCTATATACACTTTGAACCATCATAGAAACCATTTCCCTTGCTGCAAAGTTCAGTTGCAGGGAGAAAGTAATGTTATCTGTCTTCAACAGGTGGCGTCAGAATTGTCGCTCTAGTTACTCAACCCAGTTAGTGGCAAGGAAGTAACTGTAAAATGGTGGACCTACGTGAAGTACCGATTCCTATTCCCTGCCATTCGTGTAGTATGTGGTAAAGACGGGTTTTATGTCCAACAAGATGGCGTCGCGTGATATCATCGCAATGCACAAAAGCATACATGGATCAAAGTTTATCAGACCAGTTGGATAGAATGCAGGGGGGCCAATCGAGTTACCTCCATGATCTCTAGACCTTACGTCGCTAGATTTCTTCTTGTAGAGCACAGTAAAAGATGAAGTGTACAAATGTAAACCAAGTAACCTAATCCTTGTTTCACATAAGCTTGCCCCGTATCTCTTAACGGCCACGTGACCTTATCACCTCTCATTGGCTGCCATTGCAGAATAGACTGTTGTGCGGTAAAAATTAGTTCGTTATTTAACATGGTGATATATCTTTATATGTTAGAAGAGAATTGTCAAATTTATATTTTCGTAACTGTTTTATATATTACGCAACAGAGTTGATTTATCTGAAATGCATGTTGATACTTAAACGAAGTAAAGAGGAGGTTCCTTTGCTCTCAAGCACATGGCACGATAGCACGTGATTTAGCGGTAGTGATGACATATTTGTTTATATGACTTTTATCACTGACCTTGTTTTGAACTGGGTTAGTCATATATCGCCATTCGAAGGTGTGATGTGCCAAGTGCAAGAGCTAAATTATTTTATTGATCGTTTATTGCGCATGTACTTATTATATGTATAAAGCCAGAGTCTACCGCCAGTTTTTCGCTGAAGCATCGCAAGGGAAAACCTTTACAAAGCTATGAAAAAAGAATTGTGTTGCATGTGTTTAATGCACTCACAGAGAAGAATCCGTCTTTGTCAGTAAGAGAAGTCGAACAGCTGTGCTCTGAACTTACAGGTGTGTTAGATGCGCAGGAACATCGCGACATGAAATTGAGACAACAGGAAAACTTATCACTCCAGGAGCGATATTGCTGTGTGGCGAAGACGTTATTTAAGGACAATCAGATTATACCAGGATACAAATCGCAAAATATGCTACCTTCACGAGACTTGGATGAATGAAGGACACACAGGTATGGCGTGACACGACTTTTAAGACTGAAAGACAAGCATTTTTGCAAGGCATGTGAGCTGGTTTTAAAAAATCCCAGTGGAAAAGGCCAAAGGCCTTTCATTATAAACTTTTTTCAGTTTCATTGCTCATTCATTCAGTTTCAACTTGCTCAGTTTCATTATAAACTTCATTATTTTTGCAAGCCTTCATATTCTTATTTGTATGATTTTATCTATCTTCCTGGAAATTATTATGACGTGTACTGCAGTTTTAAATGTGACGGGAAGGCACCGCCTATGGCCTATGGTGCGAAAGCATTAGCTTGAGGGGGAAGGTAGTTGCACGCGCAGTGATACATATCAGCGGAGCAAGGTTATATGAAATAGAGATTATATAAACTTTGAGATCACATTTCCATGAGAAACTGCATTTATGTTTTAAATTGGACTTCAAGTTTTCCAACAATTGAATCTTGTACAAGGGAGCATAACTTTTGTATGAGGTTCAAAGTGTGTAAACATTTTTGATGCACCTGATTTTTACGTTTATAAGAAGAATACATTTATGAAATTTAGATATTAGGAAGATAAAATATTGAAATCCAAATATGCGAATAAGTATAATATTTCCTGGAAGTTCATGTTACAGGAATAGATTCTGTGATTCTTCAGGAATCATGGTTTCCGTCGTATACCCGGAGTCAGCATAACTGATGTGTGCTGACGAAGGCTTGATTCAGTTAGACTCTGGTCCCCGAATTTGAACTTAGCAGAAAAAACACACACGCTAAACGTAGCCTGCGACACTTGCTCTTTAAAAGTACATTCAAGTTCCATCTTCCAAAATGCAATTTGGGACACCAGGAATCTCCGAAAGGTAAAGCCAACAAATATCCATTAATTACCAATCCTTACTCTTCTCTATTTGTTATGTGGATTAGTTAACTCATTTATGTAGATTAAACCTTCTTTACATGCCTCTTTTTATGATTAATTCTCCATTATACTTCTAGCCACCATTAGAAACTATCCGCTTGAGCCATCTCCTTGCATTTCCCTTCCCTTCCAGTCCTAGTAGGTTACCCGCTGGTGCGTCCACAGCACCATCATATCAGATGCCGTTGGCCTATCCACATCTGGATGGATGCGCTCAATGACGCTCACTCATAAACGTCTCAATATTCGGATTATAAACAATATACCTTACTACTAAACAGATCTTATTAAATGCAGTGTATCATTTACTCGAAGCACCAGTAAAACAAGTTGGGATTATGCATTCTATGATTATTTAAAATGAAATTGTAATATAGAAGTACCGCGTTTGTGAGCTGAGATGTGTTATGGTTTCCAAAGTTTTTATTTTCTCAGAAGTGTCTCTCAAGATTTTATTTAAAATGCCTTGTAGGTAAGGTACATTGAGAAAAGGCGTCTAACAAAGCCCTCTTCATTCGAAAAGATTTTCGCAGAAAAATAATAAAGTACTCAATTTACAAACTACCTTCTTATACAGCTCAACACGTTAAGGAGTCAAACTCATCCAATACTACCAAAATCTGTTTAAAATGCAGTTTATGCTTAAAGATGAAAAAGGCAGGCACTTTAAGCAAAACAATTCTTTGCATTACAGAATTAGACTGAAACAGTTTCATCTTTAATAATGAAATTACTAGAATTTCGCAACGGTTAAGTACACTGTAGAACATTTTCCAAATATTTTATTTTATAAAAATGGCTTTAACAGTTCAGATTGAAAACCTTTGAGGGTCGGTCACGGTAAGAAACTCACGACCCATCTTCTAAATGTGGACCACAAAAACTCCGTTTGAGCCATTCTGCTGGATTCGTATATTTATGAATATAGTTGTTGTTTTACATGCATATGTCTAGGATTAGGAGTAAAATATCAGAATTGAAATGCTTTTAAACTTACATGATCAATTCTAACAACAGTTGTCAATGTTGAAATTTAAAATTCATTTATCATTTGTTCATTTGCATGAGGATAGTTGCTATAGATAAGAGAGTTTTTTGAAAATATTCTCCTTTTGCATCATTTTGAACCATTTGTCAAAGTATTTATTCCAGCCTTCTGGAGACACCCCCAAAACATGGTTTTTGAAGACATCAATGGCTTATTCTGTGTCCATGCAATTTATTCTTGATGTTCTGGAACAAAAAGAAGTCATTGGAAGCCAAATCAGGACTTCAAATACTCTGTTGTTAGCCGAGATGTGTGCGTGCTCGTATTGTCATGATGAAGAACGATCCTACGGTCCTTGTTGGTTTTCCTTACTTAAACTTCCGGCAAACAAATGGTTGTGTACCATTTGGCATTGACCGTTTTATGTTCCTGTTGTCACATCGCCAGTTTTGCTGAAAAAGTTGGTGACCATTTGCTTCGAAGTTCTTTGGGTGCGAATAACTTTTGTTTGATTTGTTTCATCTTAAAACACCCACACAGTCGATTGCTGTTTACGTTCCGGCTCATACGCATAAATCCATGATTCATTTACCTCTTACAATCTTATGTACGTCCTTTGAGGCACAGTCATTGTATTTCTTGAGCAGTTTTGTACTTCAGTCAACACGAGCATCTTTTTGAGATTGCGTCAAATTATATGGGATTCAACGAGAGCAAACCTTTTTCAGGTTAATTAATCATAAAACATTTTACATCTGCTAGTGGAACTAATCCCTAGGGTTAACTCAATCTCACAATATGTCACATGACCATCTTGCATAATTAATTGTTGCACAGCATCAATGATTTCTGGCACAACAATTGATTTTGGACGACCTTCATCACCATTGAACGAACGGCGGCCACGATTAAATTCGTTGTACCAGCATTTCACAGTGGTAAAGGCTAGAGTTTCGTCGCCAAATGTGGAAGTCAGTTGATCGATGCACCCTTGTTTTGATAATCCACTTCGAAAGTTGTAATAAATCATTGCACGAACCTTTTCAGAGTTAATTCCAAGTTTTTGCTAAGATACAGCTTTCAACTTAATGAAAAAGAAAAAAGAACAGAGAAAATGTCTGAAGTATGTAGATTATGGCCAACAATGTAAAGTTTTCCATTGGAAACCACAGATGGCACCTGCAACATACAGGGCTGGTAAAGCTCAAAATGTAAATGGTGCCCCTCGTATACTGGAATGCAAAATAACTCCTGCGGGACGAAATTCCGACACACTTGCGCCACTGATATGATCCTGATAATTGACAGTGACGTTCCATGCATTCAGTGTTCCGGACACATGAACCAGATACAGTTCAACACGATTAAACAAATAGACTATTTACCAGAATTTTAATAAATCTCTTTGCGTTACAATATAAATATTCTGAAACCATTACGTAACTAAGATAATTTAAGAACAGAAATACTTCATTTAATAACTTCCCTTATCTGTCACCACAACCTGAGGAAATAGAAAGATCTCATAAATCGTTCGTAACTCCGTTCAAAGCCTGCACGTACTTTTAACTGGGGTAGGTATTAGGTTTATGTATGATCGAACATCCTATTGAAATAAAAAAGCGCATCTGGTTATGTCTATCGGTCGCTTTCTAAGCCTAAAATGAGCTGCTGACGTTTGCTGTTGCATTTTGATTTGCTGAAACATGCAACCTGCATAACACCTATCTGCCAGTTAGATAAGCACAGTAAATCGATATGTAAACATTCAGCACAAACATCATCTATCCGGGTCAAAAACCGGAATGTACTTCCAGTGTTAACATGGAATCCGTTGGTGCAAACCACAGAAAAGTTGAGGGGAGTTCAAGTTTAATATTGTTGTAACGTTTAGAACGTTCCGTTTAACTTACTGTAGTTTACTAGTTATAGTGAATACTATTACTTTAACACTATTTTATTAGGTAGATAGCTGCGATATTTGTTATTATTGTGCTGCTCTAATGGTTACCATGGATTTATCTTTTGTAATAGAAACTTCCCAGAAACGAACTGATTACTCCACATGGACATAATATATGTCTGTTATTTGTGATTCCTGTGCATGCGTTCATTGGTGATTAGCAAAGGGTCGGCAAGCCCGTCAGTACCCCTCTCACTTTTACAAGAATAATCAGTGCGTTATCTGAGAGGTTTCTGTTAACAAAGATAAATCCATGGTAGCCGTTCGAGCAGCAGGATTATACCACATGCAGTGTTAAATGGTATATAATGTCTCAAAAACAAGAATGTAGATGTCTCTATCCGCTTTAATGTTAAACTCAAGGCATATATGCACAAACATTTCTCTACGATAGAAGAGAGAAGTTATCTCTTATTCTAGTGCTTTCGAATTTGTTTTTAAAAGATGTATCGATTATAAAGATATCATAACCTCAATTGCATTAAATTTAATGTTAAATAAAATGCTGCGTATACTTTTTTCCCTTCAAATTGTCATGGTTCAATGCTTTGGATGAAGGATGCAGTAAGTTTCAAAACTTGGAAAATCAATTCAAGTAAGTACAGTTATTAATTTTCGTACTTAGAGAACATATGATTCTATGATTCTAGTTAACATAGAAGCACCAAAATTTCAGAACTTGTATATAGTGTATCGGACCAAATGCTGACGCCCCATTTCTAACATTTATTGAGATTAAAATGTGCCTAAACAAATATGACTGTAAAATAATAATATAATTTGAATTACTTAGAAATATATGAAATGAAATAATACACCTAAAGGGCTGAAAGCTCCGGTATGAACATGTACTCGTAGTCCCCATACAACTATTGTAAAATGATAATATGTAGTACAAGGGTGGTCTGAGAAGTTTCCGACGTAATAAAGATAGAAGACTTTTTTTTTCAGATTTATTTCTTTATTTCATTATTTTTCAACATTATCTCCTTGTAACTCTACACACTCCTCCCAGCGATGCTCCTATCTCTCTAAACCGTCCAAATAGTATTCGGCGGTTTTCTGTGCAAAATAATTTGTTCACGAAGGTGATTACCTCTTCATTTGACAAAAACTTCTACCATACGAGCGTAATTTTCAGATGAGGGAACAAAAAGAAGTAGATTGGGGCTAGATCTGGTGAGTAAGGCGGATGGCCAAGCAGTTCAAACCGTAATTCATGGATTCGTCATTGCAATCACGGTGTGAGACGGTGCGTTTTCTTGATGAAACAGGAATTTCTTTTTCTGCAAATGTGACCGTTTTTCCGCAAGTTCTGTCTTCAGGTTGTCAATTAATAATGCATAGTATGCTCCTGTAAAGGTTTTTCCTTCCTGAAGATAATCGATTAAAGTAACTCCATGACTGTCCCTCCCCCCCCCCAAAAAAAAACAGTCGCCATCACTTTCCCAGCCGAAAAATGAGTATTTTTTTGGAGCCAGTTCCCCCTTTGTAGTCCACTGTTTGTGCCGTATTTTTGTTTCGGCCATATAATAATGTATCCAAGTTTCATCTATAGCAATTAATCGGCACCAAAACACGGATTTATTGCGCCTAAACTGCGCCAACAGAGCGTTGGAAATGTTCATTCAAACACGGTTTTGATCTAATGTGAGCAAACGTGGCACCCAACACGCGGACAGGTTTCGCATGTTAATTTAATATGTGACAAACACGTTCTTTTGACATGTTCATAGCTTCTGCTATCTCTCTCTTGCAGTTTTTGGACGTCCCGAACGTTAATCGTCTCCCAAGCTCTTGAGGCCAAGTTTAAATTCAGCTGCCCAAAATTTCACTATGGTAAATGATGGTGCAGAGTCGCCATACACAGAATCCAACTTATCTTTGATTTGCGTAGGCGTATTGCCTTTCAAATAACAAATATTTAATGGAAGCTCGATACTCGATTTTGTCCATTTTCATAAAAACACTCACATTAACTCACTCAAAGGACTGTTACATAACAACTGAGCGTCCAAAATGGTTGAAACTTTGGTGAGTAACTGTCAACAGATGAACAACAAAATCTACTAGCTTTTGTTTACGAGTGCTGCCATCTTCATGTTGAGGTCGGAAACTTTTCAGACCACCCTGGTATAGTAGTTTCTGAGAAAAGATGCCTTATGTTACAGATGATTTTAATTATGAAAATACTACAGGCTTAAGCAGGACGTATGGAAATATATACATATAAATCATGGAATATTATAGCTGCCAAAAGTTGAACCAAAGACGTAAACAGAACTAAGAAAAATAACATATTAACGTTCTTATAAGATATTTTAGGTTATTACGAGTAATTTAAAAATAAATACGAAAATTTGTTCTTCCATACTCAACACTACATCCCAATATTTATTCTCATTACTGTAAATACGCTTTCCAGTAATTGGTTCGGCTATTCCAAGCTTCTCTCTCTCTCTCTCTCTCTCTCTCTCTCTCTCTCTCTCTCTCTCTCTCTCTCTCTCTCTCTCTCTCTCTGTCAATCCCTTTAATGGGAGTGAACCTTAGAGATCGTATTCCCATTCACATCATAAAAGGGACAATTCAGAGTTTAAAATATAGGCGAAGAAATAAATAAAATGGAAATAACAAATGCTTTGAATGAACGGCAATAGGGCACCAAAGTCGGCATTTTAGTGTAGACCCATGGGCAGGTGAGCTGTGCTTAGGGTTGAGATTCGTAAAAGGCGTTGAAAGTTTGAAGAAAAATAGCAAAAATTAAGAGTATGCACATACATATAGTTCTGTACCCTACAAAACTGCAGTTCTTTAAAACGCGTATTCTTTTATTTACTTTGTGTTAATCGACGTAATATTCGCCGAAGCTGTTTTATTGCATATTTCCTGAAATATAGCGAGATTAGGGACAGTAGAGTTTAAACGATAATCAAATCTTTTAAGCGTTGCTCAATACTTGACTGAAATTATGTTTTATTTGTTTTTAAGATTAATGAAAAAAATGAAATATTGATTTCCCATTTGAGAAAAGCATACGAATTCGAAAACTGAAGCCGAAAGGGCCAGCTTAAAAAACTGACACAAGTTGTGTGCTTTAACGAAGGCAACAGTTTTTGTATAATAAGAATATGTCTATGATTTACGGTTTAGTTTTTATGTAAGGAACTTGGGGCTAATACCTGGAAGATGGAAGATATACCACGTTATAATTAAACTTTCGCTGCTTGAGCCAATGAAGATGGAAAGTTATATACTCTGTGCTTACGTATCTTTACGGAAATGATATTTATAGTGATGCAGGAATTGCCTTGTTATTATTGTTTAGTATAATGTCATTTAAAGGTGCATACCCAGTTCGCTCCAAGTATGGAGCAATAGTACTGGAAAATATAATTCTGGAACAAGATCGGCATTTAATTTTATCGAGTGCAAAATATCAATATCAATGGAGTAGATATATATGGAAAACTAAACAAATTTACTATCCGGGCCGTCCTTAGTTTATGTGGCGATGTAAACAAAGCGGGAAAGTGTTACTCCACCGCCACTGTGATTGGAGGGAATAACCGCGCCATTTTATTCACTACGTGGCAAACATGTGCGCTATCGACGAAGTTCTATGCAGAGTTTTGCTTTGGCGTTTTCGATGTTTGAGTGGCTAATGCAGTAGCACTTTTACATTAAGATTAAATGCTCGTGATGGGTAACATATTTTTCATTTTGTTCACTAAAAGGTGGCTGGATGCTTAAACAATTACTTAAATATTTGATTTCTTCACACAAAACTCATTTATAAATTAAAAGTTACGGCCCGGATCTTTCTGTGGAATAATAGTACTAAACAACTGCGAGTGGCCACTTGCATGCACTTAAAAGTCCTACTGGCATGCAGCTGGAAAATAATTTTACATCCCTAATTGGAATGCGACTACGGACGAATTCCTTTAACGACTTCCACTTCCAAATTTTCTTGTGATAATTCCTGCGCCACAACAATACATATTCATGACCAAATATTATATTTTTTCTTTTTCTGTTCACAAATTCAAAACCTATGTCGCAAAGAATGTTGCGGAAGTTCGTTTTTCTAAAACTCGGCAAATTAGAATCGTTGTTGGCTGCTTGAAGCACTTCGTATATGTTGGTGGCTCGTTTCTTTCAAAGAAGCTTGCGAGGAATAGCATTTTTAACAAATTCACCACATTCAGCTTCCACAACTGTCTTCTTTCTTTTCCAGTGTTTTCCTGGGGGGGGGGGGGGGGAAGCCGGCCCGTTTTCCTTCACTTCGAGAGGCAATAATGCTTGGCACTGAGACACCTGTTTATTCTGCTGACAAATTAACGTTCTTAATTGCCTAAGTCGGGTGATTTTCACACAACTTGCAAAACACGTTCAATATAATTTGTGTTTGACCACTATTTAACGGTTTTCCTCTATGATATTTCATATTGCACGGTAGCAGCCATGTTGTATTACTGAGTCTCCCACTTCCTTCTGCTTTTAAACTGCGCAAGCGCGGTGTGTACTCTGTTTAATGCCTACCAATTACGCTTACATTTAACAAATAAAATACTAATTAATTACTATTTGAGCGTTGAATTTATAATAATGTAATGTTTTTTATATATTTTGCATTAGATGCAAAGTATTTAAAATTATATGCGAACTATATGTTTCATCTACGAGGCTTTTGTTTACGTCGACACATAAACTAAGGACGGCGCCGGTAAATATAAGTGAAATATTAAGACGGACATGAAAAAACAAGACAGGACCAGAATTGATAAATTAACTGTATAATTGCATAGTAACACCTATAATCTCATATGGATCTGAAACATGGACTAATACAAATCAACAGCTGCGAAAAAAAAAAAATTATAGGCAAAAGACATGAGATACTTGAGATCTATAACAGGATATGCAAAACTATAGAGAAAGTCAAATGGAAGTATTCGTGAAAAATTAAAAGCGGAGGAACTAAATAAGTTAATTAAGAAACATAAAGTAAATTGAAAGTTGCACTTAAAATGACAAACAATAGAATACGTAAAACAGCTATAAATTATTAGCCATAAGATATAAGGAAATGCCTAAGAAACGATGGAATCAAACGATGGAACGGGCTGAAGTCTAAACTGTGAAGAAGAAGAAGAAGAAGAAGAAGAAGAAGAAGAAGAAGAAGAAGAACAAGAAGAACAAGAACAAGAAGAACAAGAAGATGAATATTAAGCGACTGGACGTTTGACTCTGGAATTGACATGACGACGTAGGTTTGAAAGCATCCGTGTGCTTTGTAGTGGCCTACAAGCTGTGTTTTACTGTTAACATTTTTATCAAAACAGTAATAGTACTGCTGCCCTTCGCAAGTATCTACGTATTAAAGAAGTACGGAGAGGAACTCTTTCCGAAACAGGATTGGAGAACATGATTCAGACGTTCGAATTTACTGGTGCTTTACTTCCAGGAGGAGTCAAAGGCCGATTGTGCAACAAATTATTGAAATGATTGTTGCTTTGGCTGAGAATGTTATACGCAATATGCGATATTCAAGAAGTGCACGAGCTGTGTCACGACAACTGAACATCCTATGATCTATCTTTGTGAAAATATATCCGTACAAATTTTGAACTATTCATCAACTTTTACCACATGATGCAGACATTCGAGTAGATCTCGCTTTTACATTTTATCAAGAGCAGAAGTTGAAACGATGTGGCCTTGGAACATTTTGTGATGTAATGAAATATTTTACGCTGAGGCAGAGAACAAAACCCGTTGTGGGTATGAGGATCGTCACCCCCAGCGATCGTTCATAAAGTTTTTCTGAGTAGGAATGAGTACTATGTCATGTGACGTCGTGCCACAGTTACTAATTTGTCCATTTTTCTTTAAGAAACTCGGTCCACAAGGATCAAAGATATGCAGCGTAAAAGGCACGTGCATGTTATTGTGATCTGATTCGCCATTTTGAGCCATTGAGCAACGCTTGTAACCTGGAACATAAACGTGGTACGCATTTCACACATGCCATCTCCTCATCTGGCAATTACAATGTCTTTCTTTCAATGGCTTATTCGTTTTATCTCTTCCGCATATTCTTACAAATGTTCACAAAGTTTCACTGTCCAAGGATCATCGTTCTTCATGAGAGCCAGCAAAAGTTTAATTATAACCGCCATGTACATTCATACTGTCACCTAATTACCGGAAAGCACGGCCAGCTAGCAGCTGGTTGGGCGACTGAAGGCATTGAGCCCACGCCTACTCATTCATCTTGTAGCGTTCACTGAAGGGGATGGTGAGGGAAGTGTCACCGGTCGCTGGCCGCCTCTTTTGCCTCCCCCTGAGGTCTGGAACAGTCGAGATATTTCATCTAACCTGGAACCTTCTAGATAAGTCAGTAGGTCTTATATAAGCGACGCGCCGGGCTGGAGAGATTCCAGTTCTTGTCGAGCAGCGGTGAGGAGCGCCCAGTGAGGGAACGGACTGTGTACGTGCATTGGAGGAGTGTACGTAACTGCGTGCAGTGGACCTGTGGTAGACGAACTGGTGAATTGTGATTGTGTGCATTACGTAATTCTGTGTAATCGGCAAGTGTTCCGATTGTTGGCCGCGCCGTGGCTCAGTGGTTAGACCGCTTGGCTCTCACCAAGGCGGCCCGTGTTCGATCCCAGTCGACCGCAAAGTGAGATTTGTGGTGGACAACACGGCGCTGGGGCGGGTTTTCTCCGAGATCTCCGGTTTCCCCCGCCATCTCATTCCACCGGTGCTCCATCTTCATCTCATGCATCATCAGTGTCATCGCCTGCGGTGCCGTATTTAGTAAAAGCGGGCGTTAAACACTACACATTACATTTCCGATTGTAATTCGGTGGAAATAAAGCACATTTTTGAGTGGTGCAATCGGACTTTTAATTTCACGAACCCACAAAGTTACAATACATTATGGAAATGTATTGCAAATATGGTATTTTAATTACAAATTTTAGAGAAAATTTTGATAACATCAATTTTTGAAAGTTCTTTTTAGATAAGGGGTAATTTGTGTTGTGGGATTTTCTTGAAAATCTTCGCATCCTGTGGACGGTCCCTTAAACCCCAAACATTTACTCACTCACTCACTCACTCACTCACTCACTCACTCACTCACTCACTCACTCACTCACTCACTCACTCACTCACTCACTCACTCACTCACTCACTCACTCACTCACTCACTCACTCACTCACTCACTCACTCACTCACTCACTCACTCACTCACTCACTCACTCACTCACTCACTCACTCACTCACTCACTCACTCACTCACTCAGTCACTCACTCACTCACTCACTCACTCACTCACTCACTCACTCACTCACTCACTCACTCACTCACTCACATTCTTGACCGATTCCGAACTTTATTCATATTTGGTGTTTTTCCGAACTTTAATATATTCTTTTAATTATATTATTTACAGGCCGCCAGATAAGTAGGGGTGCATAATTAGACACTATCAGAGACTCTCAAAAGATGAATTTTCGATAAAATTTTAATGCACAATTTTTGGGTCGAATACAATACTTCCACCATTTACTCTAAATATGTAGTAGAGAAATTAAAGAGCAGTGCAAAACCATCTCTTCCATATTCAGTATTAGATGCCTACATTAACTGTACTTGTTACAAACCAAGTTTCACAATATGTTGGGCTACTCTGCAGTATCACTCTCTTTGTCATGAATATACAGGCACATACTCCTCGCTTACCCCAGACTGCACGATTCTTACATACCTTTTGCCCAGTGCACACGTTCTCCTGCACTATAAATTATGCATCCGCACTAAATGTAAACAGCACAAGCTTGAATAATCACTATATATCTCTCAGTCAACATTTTTAATTTTATTTGAAAAATGCAGCACTTGAAACCGCTCTTGCTACAGTTTAAAACAACGCCCTATGAATATGCCTGTTATTTGCTGCTTTTGTGTACAGAGCTCGTTGAACGAAATGTCCACAGAATACGCATCAAGTGGCTGCTAGGCAGAGCAATGTTTAGCAAGTTAGTAACAAAAATAAAGGACAATGGAGAAAGACAAGTCCAGACTGCCGTAGGCAGCTGATACCCCAATTCTTTTGTTACCGCATTCATACGAAATTCTGCTCACATTGTCCGCGTTCATCCCTCCAACCATTCTGTCAGAGTGATAGATTAACGGTCTTGCATCTTCTTTTCTTCCGTTGCTGGGTGGAAATCGCGCCTGCGGGGGATGACAGCCCGTCAGTCCAAGACTTACGTGCTTACCTTCACAGTTTAAGAAGGAAATTAGAATTCAAAGATTCTTTAGATAGTCTTCATTAATTACATTTCTCTCTAAGCGCTTTACTAAACCTATTCTCATAAAAGTCTTCTACTTTGCTGCGGTTACTTCCTTCCATCTTGATCCTCTGGTAATGAGCTGTCAAACTGTGATGGAAATCTTATTAGTGACATTTTAATTATCTGTCACATTCTCCATGTGACATCGTGGTTTTCCGCGAGCATTTTACCCGGCATAATTTATCATGTTTTTGATTTAAGTCGAATTTCATCTCTCTTTTCAAATTGAGGACGGGAGAGAATTTTTCGCTGCTGGGACAGATTTCGTTACGACTTCAAGATTGTGTATGCGGTATTACGAAAGTTGTTCCCATGCTGTTGAAGACATAAATCTGGTTTCATCCTAAATGAAAACATCCATCGTTTTCGTGGTATTCATTTTCAGTTCATGTCATTTCATTAGCAATAGAGCTAATTCTTAATTGAAAAAGAAATCGATCTGAAAAATATCGTTTTATAAATAGTCCACTGAGTTCATTATTCTATAATATATATTGAATGAAAGAATTATGGATTTAATGAGTAAAAGTCTTACTTGGCATTCGCTGCACTTAAATACGAAGTTTTAGTTTTATTCAACTGTTATTTTTTTAATTTATTTAGAGTTTAGACTACCTTAGAATTTGACTCTATAATGAGAATTCGAATGTGGCAGGGAAGCATTGACTATATTATCACATTGCAGCCAATTTGTCGAACTTCTAACGACAGCCATTATCATGACATGTGGGGATAAGTTAGTTCTACCAGCTAACTACTAGCAGAAAATGTCAGTGCCAATTTGCCGCTTATATGTAACCATTACAATCCTGTGATACTAGCATTCGGGACCGCACACTATGATAATATGACTTGGGTTCCTCTCTAAGGCAAATGCTGAGGTACTTATTTTCATACTTTCATACTAAGACTTTATTTCCATAATTTCCATTCATGCTATTTCCTTGTTACGAGGGCCCTTTCAGGCTCATAGTATATGGAGATGCCAGACAGATGACGCGATTGGTTGCGCATTGTAAATGCTGTTCTCTGCCTCAGGCCAGCGCAGCGGTCCTGGCGCTAGAATGAGTTCTTGGCACTTGTTAGGAACTTCCGCGCATCTCTATGGCTTGTGTACCTGCGACCCTATGGTCTCCTGCCGTTCTCCTACTTCATCCCTTCATTTTGGATAGTGTTAGCCCCAATAGATCAGTTTGGAGAACTGTGTGAGCTGTCCGCCTTCCTTGTAAATCGTTTACCCTTTAACCAGTAAAGAATTGGAAAAATAGAGTTAGACTGAAAAATTCAATGCCCTAGCCGGAATTTGAACCACGGATCTTCTGGTTGCCGTCCAGCTGCTCTAACCATTGAGCTACTATGGCCAACGTGCCGACATGACATTACATTCTCCAAATGACTCGTGTTTTTCCCGGTAAATCACTTAGGAGTTCTCATAAACACATGAGACAACTACCTTAATGGCGACTTACAACGAAAAACACGAGTCAGTTGGAGAATTTAATGTCATGTCGGCACGTTGGCCATAGTAGCTCAATGGTTAGAGCGGCTGGACGGCAACCAGAAGATCCGTGGTTCAAATCCCGGCTATGGCACTGGATTTTTCAGTCTAACTCTATCTTCCCATACTTAAGCCTACACACGGCCAGTGTGAAAGAACAATTAATTTCCAGTAAAATATTGTTCAAATTATAAATATGTACTGACTGCAGCCTTCTAAATTAGGTTGCCTTCTTTCAGGTAAATAATCAACTGTACTGGCTTCGTTGAAGGTTCAATTATGTCTTATGAAACGAATGGCTCAGAGACATTTACTTACTGAAGAGGAATAATTGCATAATGTGATAAAATAGCCTTTAATAACAAACTTAAAGTATAAATGACCCGCTAAAATCTGGATTATACTATTTGCCGTGTTATTTTTAATTTATGTTTCACTAATATGGTGACTTCGATGACATATTTATTTCATTATTTATTATTATATTATATATGTATTAAAGGATGGTAATTAGCTGGTTAAAGCATTTGAGTTGTATTACCTATTCCTTAATGTTTAGTTATTCGCAGCAGTTCGAGCAATGTTTAGTAACACTGAAAGGCGAAGTAAAAGCTCAGCCCTAAAATCAACTACAGTATCTACGAGGCGTGTCCGTAAAATAAGGTCTCCAAGGCGCTGGAGCCGTGAGGAACACCATTACGCGAGATCCGGCAACACTGGCGTGTAGCTTGCTTTCACACCTTCGAATCCCCACCACAGAAAACCCAATGCACCCACTGGTCTTGGCTGGGCAGCCGTTTGCGATGGAGCTTCCTATCACTTCCGGCACCAAGTGCGAGTTGCGTGCAGAGATCCGTTTTTTGAGTGCCAGGGGCACTACTCACACTGAAATTCATTGTCAGTTATGCGAAGTCTATGGGCCACAGTGTATGGACGTCAAAACCGTGCGAAAGTGGGTCAGAGAGTTCAAAGATGGACGTACAGACGTCCATGACGAACAGCGTTCTGGTCGGCCTTCGGTTTCAGCCGAAACAATTGCAGAAGTGCTGCAAGAAATGCTTAAAGATTGGCGTGTGACAGTTCGCGAGCTGTGCAAACTTATCCCTGAAGTGAGTAAGACTACGATTGACAAGATTTTGACCGAACATTTGTATTATCGCAAGGTGTGTGTGAGGTGGGTCCCCAAAATGCTCACCGAAGACCATAAACGGATGGGACATCCTCACCTATCCCCCCTACAATCCAGACTTAGCACCTTGTGACTATCATATGTTTCCTGAGTTGAAGTCACACCTGGGTGGAACACATTTCTAGACCAACGATGATTTGAAAAACGACGTTGAGCGCTACCTGCGCATTTTGGCGGCAGAGTGCTATGACAAGGGCATACAAAAACTGCCACAGCGCATGCAAAAGTGCATCGATCGTAGTGGTGATTACGTTGAAAAATAGCTGTAAGTTCCGCCTTTCCATCAAAGTAACATCCATTGACAATAAACATGTTTTCTATATTAAATAAAATTGGAGACCTTATTTTACGAACACGCCTCGTAGGTATTAGTTACCATACAACCATATAGGTCAAGAAACTAAATTAATTGCACTTTTTATGAATACACAAAAAGTGTAAAATAAATAACCGGTAATAAGAGATATAGATAACAATTTGAACTACTTAAAATTTAGTTTACTTTATGTGAATGTTTAAGAATTGTTATTTCTTTTGGATTTGCACCTCTAAATAGAAAACACGTGCAAATGTAATTGCAAAATAATTTAAATTGCATCCTATTTTATGAAATGATTTTTTTTGTGGGAATACTCTTATTTATGTAAATATATTTTTCTCTATAATATCTAAAGGTGCATTTATTGCACAGCTGAAAAGGGGCCCCAAAATACAAAGGGACCGTTCTTATTCCAAAGCGTTTAACAATAACAGTAATATTTTCCATTTAGCGTTTCAATGACCTTTGCATTTGTGCTGTGTGAAGAAAATTCATTGCTTATTTCCTTTCAGTCCACTAAAGAAGATGTTCAATTGTTTTTGTATCTCTATTTTCTATTTAAGTGCCCTCTTCCAAGTAAAGAGAAGATGTAAGTCGATAAGATTCTATTTGACATCTCCATTCTAAGGCATCGAACCTGTCGCGGAGCTTCCATTTGCTGCTTGAAATGAAATTGCAGCTTGTTTTTCATTTGATTGCGTGAATCGTAACCTGAAATCCAATGAGAGTATCACTAAGGAAGAGAATGCTTCGGTTGGAGGGCTCTACATTTATAAAGTTCGGAACACATGGTTTTCGAGCTTAATTAGGTTTAAACATGGTGGGTGAAGGCCTAGTTAGACATATCTGTTGAAATTTAATTAACAAACGTGATTACTGATTATACATATCAAATGTTTTAGAACAGTTAATGTAGTTCATACGTATATGTGCAGTAAAATACGCAGTACTTAGGGTTAAAGTCTGTTTAGTTGACGTGTGTGCAGGTCGGCCGCCTCATTTGACGAACCCTTACAATCGTTTTACAACAACGGCCCTCCTCCCAGTCCGTTCTGCAAGTTTGCCACCTTTCTCGATACGTCATGGGTATCGTACGAGGTTTCTCAAAATAAATTATCTTATGTCCATTACTGCGAAACTTCCTTAGTACCCAAAAGAAAAATCACAAATTTCTTGCAATTGTGCAACCAATTCATTTAAGGTGGGCGCTCTCCCTTTTGCATAGAATCTATAAATTTCTCGGCGAATGAAATCGCATGCGAAATTATCGAAACCTTATAGAAACGTTTCCTATAGTTTCCACACTTGATCGACGTCTTTGGTATTCCTTTCTTCACAATTTTTCTTACTGTATTTCTGTGAATATCCAGAATTTATCAGGTTAATTGGATGACCCCTTACCAACATTATTTTTCAGCACATGTGTTCAAAACAAGCGTTTGAATTTGCTTAGAAAGAGTTCCCTTATAACCTTTTTTAGGCTTCTCCAGTAACGAATTTCTGCACGTAATGAAACAGATCAACTGGAAGTTGGAACTTTGGCAACTGAGACTTCACGTGGAGTAAACATGCGACTGTCATTTCCAGAAAATCAGGGTTGCTAGTGGTCCTCAACGACAGTGTTCCATTTCTGAAGTGTGGAGATAAATTTATGATGGTCATTAGTTGGCGGTAGGGTCCGTTCCCTTTGTGAGGCAACTGCACTTGCTTTGACTAGACAGACTCAACCAATGAATGTAGGAAATTTGAATGTTCACCATGAAAGCATGAATTTGAAATGATGACTGAGACCTATGTCATATACTAATGTAAAACACCTATAAAATAAACGCCAATGTAAGTAAACTAATATAAACTCCGATAATTTGAAGAAAGACCATTCAAGATGAAGATTACTTTATGGCTAATCTTCCTATAGGTGCAAAGGAATGTGGAAAGGCTTGTGAGAACTAATGGCTTTAAATTCCGTTCCCTGCGCATGACCAAGAGGTTTAAAAAAGTGTACCCACGTATTAAAAATTTATTACAATAAATAAAAACGAATAACTCCAAAGCAGTTTCATCTGTAATCTTCCGCTATAGTTTCAACTAAACTTTGTTTAGAGATTTAAGCCCTTCAGCATACTTCATAGTGTAATATATCTCACAGATCTGGCTGAGAAATATTGTGTAAGTATACTTAAAATTAGGAATATTTGTATTTCTTGTTGGCTTCAAGCCAATAAACAAAGATAATCACTTGGCTGAATTAGCCAGGTTAGCTAATGTGAAAAACAACTTGTTGCTTGAATGAGTAAATACAGAGGAAATACTGAAGTCCTCTACAAAAATATGACTATTCTATGTCCACTATAATGAAAACTATTATGAGTAGCGTTTTTAGGCCTGCAAAACATTATATATGAG
>CM060955.1:76304636-76314636 GCA_030765055.1 Mantis religiosa
ATGTACTAGGTTCAAATCGCGAATCTTTGCTCCTTGTGAATATCATTAAGAAGGAAGCCAATACTTCCAAACTACCCCTTGCACGCTGAATACAATCCTTCGGTGAACAATGCATTGCATTTAAATATGTGTTACATTTATTTAAATACTTAAATTCTATTAACATTTTCAGTCCATAATCTTTGGAGAAACTCTGCTGCTTCAGTTTTCATGATATTAAAACTTGAATGTTCCAAAACGGCATTTGGAGTAATTGCCTTCGCATGCAAATCGTAAGAACATAGGACTTACCGCACAATTTCCTTCGTGGTCGCTCTCTATTGGAAGCAGCGAGGATTATAAAGTCTCATATTAAATACTTTCACTTGTTAATTATCTAACACCAGTGTTAGCTTTAGAAGTGTAACAACAGGAAACTGCGTTACGGTCAAATTGTTATACAAGTATTTTTGGACAGTTCCATCCTTAATTCCGTTGCAAAGTAACAGTTAATGGTTTTTCCTACGAGTATGGAAAATTTGATTTACCTATGAATTACTAAATAATTTTCAAAACATTTTAAGCTTTTCGTAACCGAACTTAAAGTAGGATTACTTTATCCGTAAAGGCTATTAAAGGTTTAAGATTACTGTTGGGCTGTAAGTATGTCTTTATGAGAGTTTGAGCACTTGTTGGTGAACTATTCGATTCAGGAAACTGACAGCTGCTCCATATCTGCTCTATCTAGAGTGTTTCAACTGCTCTTAAATTTAAAAGTACCCTAAGTTTAGATGTTCCTCAAATATATCGGAACTAAAGAGCACCAACGCTGCCCAACTGGATTACGGAAATATCAACACGGGGCAAATCAAATTATTTCTGTGATTAGAGTGCACATTGAAGTGTTGATCATTAGTCCGTCATTCGAGGTAATGAATAAGCTCTTCAATGACTTTATACAGAAATGCAATTTCGTCATTATTGTTGGACTAATGGCTCACCGACCAACAGCAAGTACCCAGAAATAATTAATCAGTGAATCAGTTAATGGATTATTCAGTATCTGCTATTTCTTTTAACCCTTATTTTTATTGTATCTCAGAGCATTGGTCACACTGAAACGTATTTCTCGTTTTATATGTCAGAAAATGTTTCACATGATAGTGAGAAGAGTAAACAGGACAAAAGGGACAAAGGGCAACCGAATTTTTCAATTTTGAAATTATTTTTAAGGTTTTAATTTTTGTTGACCCCAGGTGATCGCAAAGTGATTTGTGGTGGACAACTTGACGCTGGGGCAGGTTTTCTCCAGAATCTTCGGTTTTCCCCGTCATCTCATTCCACCGGTGTTGTATCTTCATCTCATGCATCATCAATGCCACCGCCTGCGGCGTCGTATGTAGTGATAGGGGTGTTAATACTACATATTTCATTTCATTTCTAGACCTAATTATGTGCCATACGCCTATCATAACACCCTTGCTATTTCGTTTATTACTAACCAAAAGTGTATTTAAAGCAGTCTCGACATATTACTAATTTGGAGAGTTATCACAGCGGTTTCAAGGTAAGGCAGAAAAGCTGGAAAGTAAACATATAACTTTGCAAGCTAAGAAAACATTGATGTAAAACCACAACGATGTAGATTTTCAATGATATCTGTACGCGTTGTCAGGCGCTTAGAAAGATATGGACAAACACAATATGCAGAGGAATAGAGGTTCCTAGATAGTTACGCTGTTATTTTCTATCTCATGATCAAGACATGTCGGTATGTAGAGTGTATCTTATGATATTGGCGATACACAGTTAATTTGAATTGGTACCGAATGAGGTGGCACTGCGTCAACGCTTGAACTCGCATTCGTGTGGTCGGGAGTTCAATCGCCGTGGATCGCGCATTCTGACTTGGGATTTCGCGGCTTCTGTTTGCCACTGGGTTGCTTGCTTTCATACCTCGATTTCCTTATCAACATTTCCCTTCATTCAATTATCATCTGTCAGGTGTGCTTTCAGGCTTGTAGAGCATGGAGGTGCGAAACAGATGACTTGGATGTTGGCGCATTTTAAATACTGTTCTCAGCGCTGGACGGCGTTATGTGGTCTTAATGTAGGGGAACGACACCGGATCTAGAAAGTTGGTGGCTGTGCAGCTGGTCCTGGCACACGGATGAAGAATCTCAGTATTTTTCAGGGACTTCCATGTGTTTCTGTAGCCCGTCTACCTGCAAGCTTGTGACCTCCTACGGTTCCTTCACTGTGTGGCAGTGTTGGTGTCCCTCAGTTTAGCACCATTAAGTGGCAGGAGTTTTGACTCATAGGGTCGTCAGCCTCGCCAGTCATAATATGGATGTCCGTGGCTGCTCTCGGAGTTATCCTAAAATTCACGAATATAGGATCTGTAGCAAGGATCTCTTGATTCAGGGCGTTTTGGGTGGATCAAATAGGGTACTTGGAAAGAATCACAGTTTTATTCTCTTTTGACGATCGGTTGTATTTCAATTACTCTCGAAATACATGTTAATTAGACGAACTCTGAATGGTTGGCTTCGCGCTGGCGTGGTTATACTCCCGCGTCTATAACACGACTCACCGGATTGGCACCCAACGGCTAACTACCTTTAATTGAACGCGATTTCTTTAGTCTACACATCTGTTCAGTTTGGCCCACAGTAGCCAACTAACTTTAATGAACGCGATTTCTGTCCACGTGCTATCAAACGACGTTTTAGCTTGGTCCTCAGCCGCCAACTGACTTTGGATAGATATTTGTTCCTAGATAGGTCATATGACACTTCAGTTCATTATTTTTAATCAGTTGGTCGGTAGAATGCATATGGTGTCCCTTTTACGAGAACAACCTCACTCTCATTTTTCTAGATCACCTAAGATGTCCCCTGTCAAAACTATGCTTGAAAATAAACACTGGGTGCGACCCTTAAAATTTATGGTTGCATCCGTCCTACTAAGGGAGGAAAAACGACCTTTTCAGAGTTTGCAAAAAATTGACAAAAAAAAAAAAAAACCACACACACAAGATATTTGTTTCAATACATGTATATATTCCTTTAACATTTAGTTAATCTTCCATATATTCCTTAACAGTTAAATAATCAACTCGTTTCAACTGCATCTCTTCCTTCTATGAGTTGTTAGTTAGCCTCAATAGTTCCGAGTGGAGGTTGGAGCGTGTGAGATGTTCCATTTCATTTTCTACCCTTAATTTGAACTGATATCTCTTTTGGCTCCAAATAGTTCTATGTTGGCATTTTCAGCCGGGAAAATGCACATTCGCCATGGAGCCTGCCCTAATTAAAAGTTTCTCAGCCATTTGTGTTTGGTATGCGTCTAACAACAGCAGTAGGTATACATAGCAATGCTGAAAAGAATTGGATGCATCTTTTTCACATTCCTTTCTCTACCCTCTCTTGTAAAACATATAAATTTAGGCATATGTTTTTCTATTCTCTTTTTTTATTCAACTTTAAACTTGCATTACACATGCACATTTGTATTTCATTATAAGTGAACGAAGAAAATGTAGGTAAAGTAATATGTTTAAAAAGCCTGTCGTTAAAGATGGCTTTGAGTTATCATGCTCTTTGCATATCTACGAGAAAATAACCAATAGCAACTTTCCTTTTAAAAGTGTTCAAATATTTGAAAATTTAAGCAAATGAACTAGCATAGCTCGGAAGATACACATCTGTGGTTTAATAATATCTATATTTTTGGTGTAGATTTTGTCTAGTTCTTAGAATTTACCGGTCGTAAAAAAAGGTCATTGGAAAATAAAGAGGATTTCAAAAGCTACTTCAAGAAATTTAAGATAGGTAATTCATTGACTTATAAATACTTTAAAATGGTACTTTAATACCACTGTTTGGAAAATCAATGTTCGAAAGCTGTTCCACGTAAAAGATAGTTTAGAGCAGAGAATTTTTTCCAAATATGTATCGCATCCTTGAAAGATGCTGAACTACATATTTTGTATGTAGTTTTAATCGGATGGTAGCTGGATGCCAGCTGCAAAAATAACACTAGCATAACACTATTTAAATAGTTTTTAGTGATTATAAAAGACTGAGTTAACATTTTTATTTATTTTCTTATTATTGTATTTAATACTTTTATTTTACTTTTTACTCACTTAGCTATCTAAAAATAATGTATCTGTTAGATGAAATTGAACAAAATGATAAGGGTTTGGAATGCTAAGGTTTTTGGAAACTAGATACTGGTAGGGAATATTTTAGATTTTTATTTATTTATGGTTACAATCACACATATGCAAATAATCCTTTTTGTAAAAATGTCCTTTGTATTCAAGGAGTTTTAAAATTGTTAAAATTATATATTAATTTAAAAAATTTAGGTTAAATTTCAGTGTTCATGATTTTGGACGGATCGCAATTGTTTCTTTGCAAGTAAGCTGTAGAATCATATCCTTGAAAACGGATAGAAATGTGCCAGAGCTTGACTCACATGATTCATCTGGAGTGATGGAACTCAAAGCCTTGCGCATGGTTACAAAATTGGGATTAAAGTTAGTTTATTTAGTTTATCTCTTCATTGTCGAATCATCTATAAAGAGCTCAAGAAAAGGAATGCGTTAACAAGAGAACACGTGATAAATGCTCTTGAGGTTATTCTGAAGAGGTCAGCTGTGCACACCTATGTGACACACATACACAGGAAGTGTAATGGCCTCTGTATCGATTCCCTACCGCGCAGCATCCCGCAGACACATCTCCTTCCCACGCGGTAATTGCCAGCCATCACATGCCGGTACATTCCATTTGCAAAGGGGAAACCTAGAGAGCTACCTCAATTGATTTACTTTTCCCTTTTACCGCTTGTCGATTTTCTATTGGAGCAAAACAAGTACATGACATCTATCACTGGGCCACCAGACAGGAAGTTCATCAAGGTGCTAAGTTAAGGCATTTCAGTTTAAAGAAGTTTGGCTTTGATCCCAATTCTCAATATGCGCTTCAAGAAGCGTTCTACAAGTTTCTGTCGTGTCTTTAGCTATCTTATTATGAGCTTCACTCCACCTTAAAATTCTAATTAGAGATATTTCTGATGTTTAGTGAACTATAAATTTACATATCTTTTTCCAATAGGAGTAGTGCAAAATTATTGAACCAACGCAGCCAGCAGCAGGTTGGTTTCGTTTGGGACTTTAGACCCAGTGGTTTTAATTCGAAACCCAAGAGTATTATTTTCAGTAATTTTTGCTACGAGGGCTGTTCAATAAAGGATGATCACAACTTTTTTTGACAACGTACCTTTACTCATCCTCATAATTTTGATGGTCCTTCTCAAAATAGTCTCCCCTGAATGCGATGCACTTGTTCCAGCGTTTCTGCCAGTCTTCAAAGACATGCTGGAAACCATTTTTGAGAGATCCTTCAAAATGGCCTCCGCAGTCTTCACCACTGCTTCTGATGATGAATAATGCCTCCCACGAAGGCATTTCTTTAAGTTAGGGAATAGAAAAAAGTCACATGGGGCTAAATCCGGACTATAGGGAGGGTGAGGGATGCACTTCACGTTGATTTTTGCAAGATATTCAGCAACAACATTGGCAATTGCAGCCGCGCATTATCGTAGTGCAGCATCCAACCTGCTTCACGGAAATGTAGTCTTTTGCGCCTGATATTAACTTGCAATGTTTTCAGGACATCCCTGTAGTATTGTCCAGTTACTGATGTGTGTGCAGGTACAACATGCTGATAAGCCATTCCATGAGTATCAAAGAATGAGATGACCATAACTTTTCTACCAGAAGCAACCACTTTTGCTTTTTTTGGGCGTTGGTGATTAAGGAGATTTCCACACTGAGCTTTGCTGTTTGCTCTCAGGATCAAAATGAAGTAGCCAAGTTTCATCAGCAGTGCGGGAACCAGAAGTACCAACAATAAAACTACTAATGCGTGCTTGTTTCAGATTAAGCTAACAGAATATAATAAGATTCAATTTTAGTGGGAAAAATTATGACCGTAAAAAAGTATGATCATTCTTTATTGAACAGCCCTCGTATTTAACAGCTGTTCCTAATGATTCATTTGGACCGACTCTGTAAAACTACTATTTGTTTCAGGATCTGCATTTGTAGACGCCATTTTGAAATTTTTGTAATGGGGGCTTAACTGTGTGTATACCATACTCATTGTTAAATTATTTCGAATCTACAGCACAGTTTCTGTGTTTTATTACAAGAGAATTAAAATTCCTGGTTTATAATGCAACATTAGGTAAAAAGTGTATATAGTACTATATTTATAAAGTATACAAGAGACGTATCAAGCTGGGCGCTTCTTGCTGCCCCATTATCATCCAGGGATGGTGTACCACCATTTATTTAATCTGGGTCTGGCTCATCCTGAAGCATAGGAGAGATAGGGCACTCAATTGTTCTACTCACACTCCTCCAATAGGTCGTGAAATAACATCAGAAAGGAGTTCGACTGGAAACAAATAACTTGCAGTTTTATTCGCTACATAATTCGCATAGCCAGTGCTTGAGAGTTTTCTAGAGTAGTTGTAGACAAACTATGACTTTAAGCTCATTAATAAGTTAAAGGATCCTGAAGAAGGCCATGGAGTATACAATGACCGAAAGCTCGACATTTATAAACCTGACACGGCTGATCATCCGCGAAGCCTTGATTAATAATGCCCGCCATGAAAGCTTCAAGCCTTCAAGATGTTTTTCTGAAGTTTCATTTTACTTGGTAAAGATTGTAACGTTGATTCTGATTCATTGATTTGTTTTACAGAATTTAAGGCAAACCTTAACAATGTTATGAATTTAGCACCTCCGAACTATCCATCATTATTTCTTTTAATTTTGAAGTACGTACACTTTTCATAAATGGGAAATAGTTCTTGGATTCCTCCCTCTCATTTTTGGCTTTGGGAGGATAACATTTTGAAGCCATCACATAGGGAACCGCTCTTAAAGGATTTACCTTTGGCTTAATGTTTCCACTAACATGAACAACATATAAAATAAACGTTTCTAAGGATAATTGTTCAAGTGTGATTTGCTGTTTTGTTGTTTCTCGCAATGTGATGCTAAGAGTAGGAAAATTGAAGGCCAACATATGACATCTCGTCTTTTTTTATTGTCGATTGTACTTACACTGTTATTATTTTATACTCTCGTATAAAGAAATTATGAAATAACATATAAATGGGTTACATAGTTATCTAGTTTGACATTATGAAGTTATTTTTGCAACGGTTTATCTAGTTTGACATTAAGTGGATAAAAATAAGCTTTGATAAGATTAGTTTGTAGCAGCTGCACAGAAACAACCGATGTTGAACAGAGGAAATATGTGAACATAATATATTTCTTCATTTTAATTTTGTGAGATTCGTCACGTCTGAAATATTGTACTTGAATTTTTGAGTACTTTGTAATTCTGTCAGGTGGCATCACTATTCACTTGTTTCTCGAGATGGAACATGATGCTTAAAGGCAAAAAATGTAGTGGCCTATTTTAAAAGCAGTTTCTGCTATATCTATTCTGTATCTCCGGAATTATTTCTCGATAAACTTTGAATATGAATCCGAACAAATAATAATTTAAATTTCTCGTTCAGTGTTATTACGTTCGAACTTATTCAACATGCTTTATTTTCCGTTCCATTTATACACTGCCTTTAATTGCAGTGGTAATATTGGCAGCCGTTCTCCTTTGGAGCATATCTATGATGTCAACTCGTAATCGTTGGGTTATATCATTATATCACGCTCACATTCACATTTTCATTCATACATACAGACTCTGGGGAAGATGGAGAGTCATCTTGGTTGGAGAAAAATCCCCACTCACAGCCGGGAATCGAACTTTAGCACGGCAGGCAGTTGCTCTACTGACTCAAGCTACAGGGCCAGCCTCTTTTTGTTGACATTTAAGCAGAAATAACAGCAACGTGAACGTAATAGTGAGCTTCCATAATGAATGTGTGAACAAGTAGCTAATACTTCTTATCACGCACAAAATGTTTCTTTTTTGAATTGTGAGTTGGCGAATAAAGATTAAGGGGTGAGCTAGAGTTTTTTTAGAGTACTAGATACAAAATCAGAAGATTAGTAATAACAAGTTAGAATACGACCGAAGGGAGTCCCAGTAGGGGAGGGGATCCGTCCCCTTCAGCTGCCGTGGTGCGTGCGCTGCGGACCCGTAGCACTCGTGGTATCTGTGACGTTACTAGAGGAACTTCGGGCCGAACATTCAAGCCCCTCCCTGATTGGGAGTTGTTCGGATTGGGTTGGACTCGAGGGGGCAGTGGTTCCCGATACCCATGGGAGATCAGGTACGTCTCCGGACGGGGTTGAGGGAAGCCATTAATATTCCCGCGTACTAGACAGCATAGCTAGTAGAAGGTGTGCTAGATCACCAGGCGGCCACACCGAGATCATATCGGTAGCCTTCCCATTTTGGAGTTGGCACGCGTAAGTGGCGTATCCACTTCCATCCCGTCTTGAGTCCACAGGACCAGATGTGGGGGCTTGTTAGTCTCTAGGTCTTGCCCTAAGGAAAGCCCCACGGAGGCGCCAGGTGCCCTTTTGGGACAGCTCGGTAACTCCCTGGTCGACAGAGGCCCGGGTCCTTGGTCCTATGGGTCCAGGACTAATGGAAGTAGAACCTCTGGCATTAACCGAAAGGAGTGTTCCAAGAACAGTGAACCTAATTATGTAACGTTCTGTGTACAATATTTTATCTGTATTCAGAGTATTTAATATATGTTCTATATTAAGTTTATTTAATGAAATGCATTTATTGCGGTATTTGGTGGTTGTAACATGGACTTTTAATTTCACAAACTCACAAAGTCACAATAAGTTAAATCCATATTTTTTAAATAAATATTTATACACTTACACTATCGAAAACAATGCAAATTATATATACAATTAGCACCCGCTAACGTAAATCATGTCGGACAATGAATGAAATATGTAAAATAATGTGCAAATAAACTCAGGGTCCATAGAGCTTAGAGTTACCCGACATTAATCTTTCAGGAGTAGGGAAACTACGGAAAAATATTATCCGGATAACTCATTCTAAGATTCATACTCGGGATCTCTTGAAACAGACCTGCTGCCATCACGCTATAGAAGCGGGCACGCAATATGAAGGTTACCTTACAATTTTCAAAATACTCTCTTATCATGTCAACTCCTTATATAGAAAGCAGCACTGTTTAACCATTTTAACAATTGATACCGAAATTAAGAATTGCAATGTATAAAGAATCATGATGGATTTCAAAGGAATGTAGGTTCTTTGTTACGACACGTGCAAGGGCAGTGAGTCGAATAGCAGTTTGGGTGAATAAGTTGTTTTAACAAAAGAAACGTAAGAAACAGTGTCCTTGGCAGATTTCTAAAGGGTGGCACTTGACTTTGAATAGGGTTTTCTTCGGACCATTCATAATGGCATGACAAAATAGCCACAAAGGGAATCTTTGGTTGAATAATGGGCTTCCAGAAAGTGAAAGCGACATACTCACACGCAGCTGTGAGGACAGTCCGTCAGTCAGTCCGTGGCTCGCAAGCCACTAAGAAAGTCCGAGGCATGGAGCCGATTAGGGCGGTCAACTTCTTCTATCTTGGTCAAGGACAGACCAGAAGTGATGACAGAAGATATGTGTAGGTTTATACGTAACTAATTAAGTATTATCGAGTAATAAGTATTCCGCCTTCAGTAACTTTCAACAGTAACATTGGTAATCCTTGGTCAGCAACTTCAATTTAGATGTTCTGATAAAAGAAGCAGTCATTAAACCAGTTTGAAACGGGCATTAAAGTATCATTAAAACCATCCTTCTCACACATACCCACGCATACCCTGTGAGAAACCTCATTGCTTTACCCTGAGCTAAACACCATTTGGTTCAAACTGTAGCGCCAAGTGGAACTCCTTGTTCGGCAATATTATTGCTTCACAATACATATGCATTATACTGCAATATCTTTCAAAATTTACCAACTTTA